>PVJX010019876.1:0-34161 GCA_004027295.1 Dolichotis patagonum
AATGAAAAGATAGAACTTATAAAAGCAACAAAGCAGTATGATGACAATCGAACAGCTTCAAGATGATGTCAAGAGAAACAATGTAAGGCTAATAGGCATCAGTGAGGAGGCAGGAGACAATGCAAAGGACATATCTAAGCTATTTACAGAAGTAATAATGAAAAATTTCCCAAACATGGGAAAAATATCTGACATACAAATAAGTGAGGCATATAGAATGCCAAACAGTCATAATCAACATAAATCTATACCCAGGCATACAATAATTAAGATCAGACATACAGAATAAAAACAATACTAAAAGCTATTAGAGAAAAGACACAAATCACCTATCAAGGAAAGCCTAGTAGAATCACAGCAGACTTCTCAGCACAAACCTTTAGGTTAAGATGAGCATGGAGTGAAGTATTTCAAGCCCTAAAAGAAAACAACTTTCAACCAAGACTGATGTACCCAGCAAAACTGTCTTTCAAATTTAATGGAGAAACAAGAAATTTCATGAAAAAGAACAACTGAAGAAATTCTTATTTACCAAGCCAACCCTAGAAATATTGAAATACATACTAGAAAGAGATAAAAATGACCACAATCTCCAGAACAACAGAAAGAAACCACCACTCTGGACAAGAAATCAAACAAGGGAGGAAAGTGGGAAACCAACAACAGGAACATAATATGGCAAAGACAAGTCAATGCATATCAGTAATAATCATAAATGTAAATGGGCTTAATTCACCTGTGAAAAGAAGCAGGTTGACAGAATGAATCAAGAAAAAGGATCCCACAATATGCTGTATATGAGAAGCACATCTGACTCAAAAACAAACTCATAGATTAAAATTTAAAGGATGGAAAACAGTATTCCATGTAACAGGAACCAGAAAAAAGCAGGGGCAGCTATTCTGTTTGCATACAAAGTGAATTTCACACCTAAAATCATTAAAAGAGATAAAGAAGGCCACTACATACTTGTAAGTGAAAAAACTCAAGAGAAAGAACTAGCAATTATAAATATATATGCACCAAATACAGGATCACTCAACTATATAAGACAAATACTAATGGACATGAAAAACCAAGTACATAAGAACACAACTGTAATAGGAGACCTTAACACCCCACTGTCACAAAGAGATAGATCAACTAGACAAAAAGTGAGCAAAGAAATAATAGAACTGAACCACAACTGTGAACGAATGGATTTAGTGGATGTTTACAGAGTGTTCCATCCAACCACATCAGAATATACATTCTTCTCAGTTGCACATGAGACATTCTCTAAAATAGATCATGTATTAACTCATTAAGCATTCTTAAGTAAATGCAAAGGGAGTGAAATTACCCCATGCATAATGTCTGATCGTAGCACACTAAAATTGCAAATTAATGGCAAAAAACCTGAAAAGCCTGCATAAATACACGGAAATTAAATAACAACCTTCTGAACAACCATGGGTTACAGATGAAATTAAATAAGAAATAAAACAATACCTAAAATGTAATGAAAATGCAGACACAACATACTATAACCTATGGGATGCAATGAAAGCAGTCCTAAGAGGAAAATATATAGCAATAAATAATTACATCAAGAAAACAGAATGACTACAAATAAATAACCTAATGCTACATCTCAAGCTCCTAGAAAAGGAAGAGCAAGTCAAACTCAAAGCTCATAGCAGGGAGGAAATTGTTAAGATCAGAGCAGCAATTAACGGAATTGAAACCAAAAAAAGAATACAAAAAATGAACAAATCAAAGAGCTGTTTTTTGAGAGGATAAACAAACAAACAAACAAAAGAAAAAACCCAAATCCATGCAATAAGGACTGAAAAGGGGGAAATTACTACAGATCCCATGGAAATTCAAAAGATCACGAACACCTACTTTGAAAATCTCTACTCACATAGGGTGGAAAACACAGAGGAAATAGACAGATTTCTAGAAATGTAAGAACTACCAAAGCTCAATCAAGAAGATGTAACAGTTTTGAATAACCCAATATCAGCTACTGAAATAAAAAATGTTATTAAAAATTTACTAACAAAAAAAGCCCAGGTCCTGATGGATTCATGGCTGAATTCGATAAGAAATTTAGAGAAGATTTAATGGCAACACTCCTTAACCTCATCAATGAAATTGAAAGAAAAGCAGTCCTTGTCTAAATCATTCTTGGAGGCAAGAATTACCCTGATAACCAAAATCAGAGAAAGACACAACCAAAAAGGAGAATTATAGCCCAATCTCACTAATGAACATTGATGCCAAGATTCTCAGTAAGATACTGGCTAATAGAATGCAGCAAATCATCAAGAAGATTATACATCATGACCAAGTGGGATTTATTCCAGGAATGCAGGGATGGTTTAACATACACAAATCAATAACTGTAATACACCATATCAACAGAGCCAAAACCAAAAATCATATGATCATCTCAATAGATGCAGAAAAAGCTTTTGATAAAGTCCAACACCAGCTCATGATAAAAACACTACAGAAACTCAGAATAGATGATATGTACCTGAATCTCAAAAAGGCCATTTATGGCAATCCAACAGGCATCATTACATTAAATGGACAAAAATTGAAAACTCTAAAATCCAGGATAAGACAAGGATGTCCACTAACACTACTCCTATTCAATATAGTTCAAATATTATTCAATATAGTTCAAATATTAGCCGGAGCAATCAGTCAAGAGGGAGAAATAAAAGGAATAAAAATAGGAAGTGAAGAAGGTAAATTATCATTATTTGCAGATGAAATGGTCCTCTACATAGAAGGCCCCAAAAACTCCATTAAAAGACTACTAGAAGTAATAAATTCAGCAGTGTGGCCAGATACAAAGTCAACACTCAAAAATCAATAGCATTCCTGTACACAAACAAAAAGCTCACTGAGAGAGAAATTATGGAAATATCATCTTTCACAATAGCATCTAAAAAATGAGATAGTTAGGAATCAACCTAACAAAGAATGTAAAAGATCTATATACTGAAAATTATACAACCCTAAAAAAGATGATTGAAGAGGATATTAGAAAATGGAAGGATATCCCCTGCTTTTGGTTAGGAAGAACAAACATTGTGAAAATGGCTATACTCCCAAAACTGTTACACAGATTCAATGCAATTGCAATCAAAATACCATCAACATACCTTACAGGTCTAGAAAAAATATTCCCAAAATTCATATGGAAACTGAAGAAACCTAGAACAGCAAGGGTGGTTCTGAGCAACAAAGGCAAGACAGGAGGCATCTCAATCCCTGATTTGAAACTATACTACAAAGCCACAGTCATAAAATCAGCATGGTACTGGCAAAAAATAGACCTGAGAATCAATGGAACATATTAGAAGATGCAAACACTATTACAAAGACACTCAGCCATCTTATATTTGACAAGGGTGCTAAACGTGTTCACTGGAAAAAAGATAGCCTCTTTAACAAATGGTGTTGGAAAAATTGGCTTTCCACATGTTAAAGGCTGAAAATAGATCCATCCCTATCACCATACACTAACTAAAGTCAAAATGAATCAAGGATCTAAATATTAAACAAAACACTAAATCTACTGGAAGACAAAGTAGGTAAAAACATTGGAGACATAGGGGTAGGGAAAGAATTGATGAATAAAAGGCAAACCACACGGGAAATACTTCAAAGACTCAACAACTGGGATCTCATACTACTAAAAAGTTTTTGCACTTTAAAAGAAATCACCAACAAAGTGAAAAGAAAACCCACAAAATGGGAAAGAATCTTAGCCAGCAATCTCTCAGATAAAGGACTTATATCGAAAACATATAAAGAACTGAAAAACGCCAAGCCCCTCAAATTCAAAGTCCCTCTCTAAATATGGGCATCGGAGATGAACACACAGTTCTCAGATGGAGATATACAAATGGCAAATAAATACATGAAGAAATGTTCACCATCACTGGTCATTCAAGAAATGCAAATTAAAACAGCATTGAGAGTTCATCTCACCCCGGAAAGAATGGCTGCCATCAAGAAAACAACTGATAACAAATATTGGCAAGGATGTGGGGAAAAAGGAACACTTCTCCACTGTTGATGGGAGTGCAGATTGATGCAATCACTGTGGAAATCAGTATGGAGATTCCTCAAAAACTAGAATGGAAATACCATTCAATCCAGCTACTCCCTTTCTGGATATTTTCCCAGAAAAATTGAAAACATCAGGTTACAGAGATACATGTGCACCTATGTTCATAGCAGCACAATTTTTGATAGCTAAACCTGGGAAACAACCAAAATGCCCATCAACTGCAGAGTGGATGAAAAAGATGTGGTATTTTTATACAATGGAATACTACTCAGCCATAAAAATGATGTTATAATAAATGGAACTAACTTGAAAATACCCTCATTAGTGAAATAAACAGGACTCACATGAGTAAATATTGTCTCTCTAGTGTAAAAAAATAACAAAAACTGACCCAATTCTGGGATCCAAAGAGTATGATAGATATTGTGAAAGTGAAAGGGAAGGAAAGTGCTCTAAAGAGTATAACAGTATGTATAGTGTGTAAGGTAGTTGACCATATTACTGAGTTTCTGTTGGAACGTTAAACAGAAGGATTTGCAATGTTAATGTTTGAGTGTCTAGCCACTATTTATATTTTGATTTTGTGACTTTGGCAACTATTTTTTGAGACAACAACAAGTAATGTATCAACTAGTGATTCTATGATGAGAATTTTTTTCCTTTGAATTCCTTGAATTTGGTATTGTTCTACTCTTCTTTTCTGCTTTTATATTTTCTTTGATTTTCTTTTATTTCTTTGAAAAAAAAGAAAAGAAAAATATGCAATATGACAACCACTGTTAAATTTCTTTCATTCTGTTGTGAAAACCTATATTGATATTGTTTTGAGTTTGCTGTTGTTTATGCCTTTTGCTTTTTGTTCTTCTTTTCTGACTTTTCTCTTTTTTAAATAAAGTATCATATTATCATAAAATTTATATGTACATCAATAGAATTAAGTTGAGGGTCCAAAATAAACTTAACTATCTCCAACCAATGCATTGTTAAGCATGCACTAAGAAATTCAGTGGGGGAAAATATTTTATACAGAAAATGATGCTGGGATAACTGGAAATCCATATGTCAAATGATGAGTTTGGATTTGTACCTCAAAATGCATTTAAAAAGTTTATACATGCTATATATAACACTCAAACTCTTAGAAAGAAACAAATGTAAATCTTTGAAGGGTAGATTGGACAAATGTCTCTTAAATAATGACACCTAAAACATTAGCAACCCAAGAAAATGTAGATAAATTGGACAGGTCAAAATTTAAATTTTGTACATTGAGACACATAAAGAAAGTGAGACGATAACCTCAGACTAGTGAAAAAGTTTGCAAATCACAAACAATAAGAGGTTAGTATTCAAAATATATTTTCAATTCAACAATTAAAAGATAAATAACCCTAATTAAAAACAGATGAAGCAGGTGAGTAGAGGTTTCACTAGAAGACATACAAATGGTGAATGAGTAAATGAAGCATCAGCATTAGTCATTAGTGAAATGCAAGTCAGAACTACAACAGAATACCACTTCATACACACACAAGATGTTTACTATTAAAGCTATAGACAACTTGCAAATGTTAGTGAGAGATTATATCTCTTTCATTGCTGGTAGGAATGTGAAATGTGGTAGGTACCCCAAAAAACAGTTTGATAATTCCTCAAAAAGTTAAAAAATAGAGCTAACTTTGACCTAGCATTCTACTTCTGGGCATATACTGGAAATGATTAAATATTTTATTTGAATAAAACTTGTGCAAGAATTTTCATGGCAGTTTTATTCATAATACAGAAAATATGGGAGAAAAAAATCTCAGTATCCATCAAATGATTAACTGATAAGCAAAATGTGGTATATCTGTATAATGAAATATCATTCACCCCTAAAAATATAAAGTGCTGATAAATGTGATAACATGATGAATTTTATGAAAATTGTACTACACGAACACAAGCAGATACAAGACTTGACACTTGAATTTGGGATCATCCTGGGTTAGGCAAAAATTGGCATTGTGTATTGGTGTCTTGGCTCTTGGCTCTTCCCCAAGAAGATATGTGAGGAGATCCATAGAGAGGAATCAGAGAGTTGAAGTTTGTTATAAAAATTTTATTTAGTAAGAAGTAAGGTAGCCTTTTTGGAAAATATAGTACACTTGGACACATTCAAGAGGGCAGAACCAAGAGTTGGTAACTGCTTTGGGGGTAGTCGTGGGTTTTTGTTTTTCTCAGATTTGGGGGAATGGTTGAGAGTGGTGACTAATGAGATTTTATTCCAATTAATTGTGAGCCTATACTCTTGAGTTGGAAGGAGTTTTCGATTTTATATGGTTCAAGTTGGAATAAATATAGCAGCCAAAGCCACTGGGGTGCAAACCACAATGCAAATGCATGTAAATGAGGCCCAACAGTCTCAACATTAGTTGCCCTGGGTCCTGGGTCCTGGGGTGTGCATGCGCAGGACCCTTGAATCATAACGGTTAATGCAAGGAACCTGGAAAGGGTGCAAAGGACCCATTACAGAAAGCTCGGAGACTGGATATTCTGACTGCTGTTTGTCTGAAAGTGTGAAACATCTTCCTTTAGCACACCCACCATGGTTCCAGTTTCAGCGTGCGTCTAACTAGCTACCTATTCTGGCACAGCCCGATTCTATGATTCCATTTATATGACATTTCTGGAATCCACAAGTTTACAGCAACTTGAAAACAGATCAGTGATTGCTGGAGGTTGGGAGAACAGTTGTGTGAGGAATGAGTACTAATCAATATAGTGTTTTATTCTAGGTTATAAAAATATTCTGAAATGAGATGGTTTCCCAACTTTGAAAAGATATTAAGTACTACTGAATTTTACTTTTAAAATGGTGAATTTTATGGAATATGAATCATATTGCAAGAAACCTACATTTAAAAAGGCAAAGACATTTTACTAAGCATTAAAATATTTTTTTTTGCTGTTGGAAAAATGAATCAAACTCATCATACATTCTTTTTAGCTTTTCTTCTCTTTGACAACCAGGAAACATTTCAAATTTTTAAATTTCAAGGAATAATCTATTGGAATAAGTATATTATCCAACAAACACACACAGAGATGTATAAAAAGCAAAGGGGGAAACTGCCTATTTGTTCTGTAATTGTCTAAGTGCTTTCACATACAACCTTGGGAAAGTGAAATACATCCTTTTAATCCTCCTTCTAGTATTATATGCCAAGTTTTAATGTTTATTATTTTCATTTATATAGTATATGTTAGAACTACAAGTTGTGCTTTTTTTTATGTTTATTATGTTTACTGAGAATATAGGCGAGAAAACACATGGTAAAATTTGAGTAGGAGAGAATATAACCAAAAAAATCCCAACTGGAAAAATGTTTATCTTACTTTGGAGATTCATTCATCATTCTTATGCATAAAACAGTGAAGAAATTAGCATTCTTGGAATGTGACAGAATAGAAGGCTCCAGGAATCTATTTCCTAGCAATAAAGTTGTGCTGGCAAAATCCAGTTTAACTATTTTGGAGCTCATTACCCTATTCAAGGCTTGCAACTTCCAGGCAATCTTGGAAAGTAAACCGTGATTGAAATTGGTCATTTTCTCCTAACAGAGTCACAGCTACTGATCTTCCACCCCTGCACTGGGGTGAGCAGTTACTCATATATTGTAAAACAAACTATACAAGCATGCAGAAGCCAGGATAGGTAAAAACGACCTTGTCCACCAAATATTGACATCTTTGATTATCAAATGCTGCTTCTAAAGCCAGGCATGGTGTCATATACCTGTTAACCCAGCACTTGGGAGGCTGAAGCTCCTTGGGAGGAGGATCATAGTGAGTTCAAGAGCAGTGTAGGCTACAAAGAGAATTTAAGAGCAGCTTGAACTGCATAGCAACACTGTGTCTCAATAAATAAATAAATAAATAAATAAATAAATAAAGCAAGCTGTTTCTGGACACAGAGGGACAAAAAAGCAGGAGGTAAAAATAACAAAACACATAGGAATTAACCAAGAAGATGAAAGACCTGTACAGTGTCACCTACAAGGTATTCCTGAAAACAATCAACGAAGACATGAATAAATGAAAGCATATAAATGGTTATGGATTTAATATTATTCAGATACCAATACTACCCCCAAATGATCTATAGATTCAATATAATCATCACAAAAAAATCTTTTTAACATTCTTTGCAAGAATAGAAAAATTTAACTTAAAATTCTTGTAGAATCTCAAGGACTCCTGAATAGCCAAAACAATTTTGAAAAAGAACACAGATGAAAAACTCACACTTGTTTTATTTAAAAACTTATTACAAAACAACTGTAATCAAAACAACATAATAGTGGAAAGAAAATATGTAAAACAATGGAATAGAATGGATATCCCAGAAATAAACTCTTATCTATACTGTCAAATGTTTTTGATGAAAATGCCAAGATTATTCAATAGGGAAAGGACATTCTTTTCAAAAAATGATGTTGAGAAAACTGCGTGAGCCTATGAAAAAAGTTGAATTTGGTTTCTTATTTGATACTATATACAAAATAACTCAAAGTGATAAAGATCTAAAATTATTAGAATAAAGTATACAATTAAAAACTTTATGACCTTGGGTACAGCAGTGATTTCTTAGCTGTGACATGAAAGAACAGACAATGAAACAATAGACAAATTAGATTTTTGAAAATTTAAAGACTTTCACATTGAAAGTTACTCCCAATTCAGTAAAGCATCCATCTAGAAAACTGAAGAAAGTCATTGTAAACCATATATCTAAGGAAGGATTAATACCAGAAATGAATGAAAACTCCAAAAGCTCAATAATAACAGAAAAGCCTGAACAATTTGTTTTAAAAAGTAGACAGATGTCTCAAAGAAACAATTCTTCAAGGAAGGTAAACAAGTGGTTATAAGCACATGAAAAGATGGTCTCCGTCAGTAATCATTAGAGAAATGCAATGAAAGATTATGAGATACTAACTTATGTTTGTTTTTTTTTTGTTTGTTTGGTTGGTTTTTTTTGCAGAAATGGGGATTGAACTCATGACCTCGTGCTTGCCAGGCAGGTGCTTATGCCTCTGAGCTAAATCCACAGCCCTTAACTTATGTTTGTTAAGATGGCTACCTTAAAAAGATAGCAAGTTTTGTCAGGGATTATGAAGAATAATAGTACACAATTGTGCGGTTTTGTATGTGAATTTCCAATAGTACAGCTACCATGGAAAACAATATGAATGTTCCTCAAAAAATTGAAAATAAAATCATATTAATTAAATAATTTTATAATTAATTAATTATAAATAATTAATTAAATAAAATTATATTACTGATTAAATTATAGTAATCCCACCATCCTCCATTTTCACTTTGCTTTCTATGGTTTTAGTTACTTGTGACCGTTAATGATCTAAAAATATTGAATGGGAAATTTTAAAAATAAATTATTCATAAATTTTAGATAACTTCTATAATAATTTGATTTCATTATTAGCTACTGTTATTAATTTCTTACTCTTCCTCATTTATAAATTAAGCTTTATGATAAGTTTGTACTTGGTGTGATGAGTATATGATGATGTTTAATTAGAAAAAACTTATTGCAATAAAAGACATGTTGCCATTCATCTCCCTTAAAATACATTCCATAACTTCAAAAATACTTATCCCATCATTGTATTCACTCTCTGTAACAGTTCTGGAAGCCCTCTTTCGTGAGTGTCTTTTTGAGGTGTGATCAGAATAGTGGTGAACGGCCTTGCCAAGTGCCTTCCAACAGAAATACAGGATGATAAACACAGCGTAGTGTGTCCTCACCCATCACAAGATCTGGCACCATATGCCTTTTCGTTCTTCTCCAAAGTCAAAATAACAATGAAAGATGAAATCTTTAAAACAGTTCAGGACATCAAGAAAGCTGTAACAGCACAACTAAAAGCACTCCATGAAAGAGGACTTCCACAATTGCTTTGGAGAGTGGTAAAAGCAATGTATGTTTAAAGTGAAGTATTTTGAGGAGGGTTAATGGCAATCTGTCTAACTGCAATACATTTTAAAACTTTCAACATTCACCTCATATGTACTTTATAGGGCAAAACTGTGTATAGAATTCAGTGTTGTCTGTAGTTTCAGGCTCCATGCAGATTGGAACAGTTACCATAGTAAATAATTAAATAATTCCTCTCTTGGATGAAAACCCAGAAGAACTGAAAACAAGGTCTTGAAGAGGGATTGGTATACTTGTGTTCATTACAGCATTATTTACAGTACTAAAACATGGAAGCTCCCATGGACACAAGAATGGATAAACAAGATATGGTATGTAAACAATAGAAAATATTCATCCTTAAAAAAGAAGAAAATTCTGATATGCTACAATGTGGGTTAACTGCAAATGAATAAGCCAGCTACAAAAAGACAAACACTGTATAATCCCACTTATATATGGAAGGAAAGAAGTCAAAACATTAGAGACAGAAAGTCAAAAGGTGGTTGCCAGGGGCTAGAGAAAGGGTAAATGATCAGTTACTGTTTAATGGGTGCAGATACTCAGTTTTGTGTGAAAAAAGTTATAGAAATGCATAATGGTGATGGTTGCACAACATTGTGTTAACATTTAGAAATGGTTAAGATGATATTTTGTCATAATAAAAAAATTGGAAAATAAAAGTACTGCAGACAAATCTTGAAACAAAATAATAGTAAAGAAATAGAAGACTCAAAACATCTATCACTAATTTGAACATTAATCTCTCATAAATAAGCTTGTGTATAAAAAAATCTAGAATACTTCAGAAATATTTCTGGTTATTTAAGTCCTTTTTACTTTCAATTTTGTTGGAGACTACTACACAGCAGCTCTGAGTAGGATTTATAATTAACTAATTGGATTTCTATGTTTCTCTGAGTCTGTGCTAGGCCTAGACCCTTGCCGGGCGATGGGAGCTGATTCATAGTAAGTGAACCTCTATGAATCACTGGTCCTAGCTGAGACCTGTAGTGATCTGTGATGCCAGAGATATCTCAAAAGAAAAGATAAGGCCACAGCTGAGGACACCTTGGTTCCAACAGTAATTAAATAAGTAGAGACTGCAGGTGCAGGCAACTCACTCCTGCAGTCTCACTCCTACCATAAATGTCATCATGGAAGTAAGACAGTTCTCTTAAATTGGCATAATTTACTACCTGGAGAAGTCTTTGAAGAGACTCCTAAGGTTCTGCTCATTTCCCATGCTTTCCTCAGTATCCTCACTCTTCATTCAGTCCTAACAAACATGGGTGGTTCTGAGAAGCTCTTTGTCTTAGCCCTCAGTGCCTCAAACTTGGCAGAAGGGTTTTGATCCTCCTGGAACCCTAAAATCATATCACTTGTCTCATTTATTGAAGCCTTTTCCATACATTCATTTAGGAGATTGGGAATCTAGGTCAGAAACCAATACAACTATGGTCAATGCTTTTATTGAGTTATATATGCTACTGTTCTTCCCCATGTCCAACATGCTCCCAGCATTCCAAACTGCATAATTTCTTCATAGTCCCCTATTGTTCTTATTTTTTTAATTTTGAAAAGAATAAAACCAAATGAGAAAGAAAACAAAATGGAGTTATTCAAAACAAAAGAATGGACATAGTATATGATTTAAAACCACAGTGCAAGGTGATCTACAGTGTTTACTATGATCTCTCTTGTTATCTTCAATAGAATTGCCTATATCATCAGGCATAGTAAAATTGAACATAGCAGTACAGAACAATACCAATAAAAATTAAGCATTGGAGATGTTATAGGACTTCAAAAGTGCAATAGTCAAACCAGAATGAGTATCCTAGTGAATCTTATCATCTTCAGAGTAGTTGCTTATACTCTCAGACTTGACGATCAAATGTAACAGATTCAAATAAAATCAGTGAAGACAAGACAGTGATCAAACAAACAGATTCAGATAAAATCAGTCAAAACAAGACAGTGAAAGCAATATAGGGCTTCAGATTATGTTAATAGTAAATTAAAAATGGTTACTGTAGTATATCCTTCTATCTTTGGAATAGCTGACTATGCCTTCAAATCTAGTACAAATAGATAAGCTAAAACAGAATATAACCAGACTAAACAGAATGATGAAGGCAACATGGATTTCAAATCATGATAAAAGATTAACAGTGTCCTCTGCCTTCTCTTTTTAGACAATTCCTCCCCTTTCACTTTCACAGAGTGCATTGTACATTTTGTATCCCTCTAACTCCTTTAGTTTTTAGATTAGGGAGGCAACTCACTATTCACCTAAGTGGTTCTGAACTTTTTTGCCCGTGAGCTTGATCTTAAGTTGTATTCCTTTACCTACAAAAGCCTCAAGGTTTTCCTTCCTTATAGCTGAGTAGTTCTCCACTACACAAAAGTGTTACATCTTTCTAACCTATCTACAGCAGCTGGGTGAGCTACCCCTATTTCTCTCTGGTTCCCTGTCACATAGAGCATTATTTTCTCATTTTTGACTTTCAGTCCATAAACCTTCTTTCAGGTTAATTATATTTCCTATACAAAGCTTCTCAATGAACCTTATATCTTGATCTACTCTGTATGTGTTTCTTTTTGTTAGTGAATCAAGGCCATCTATGTTAGTGATTATAGCCAATCTTCTCTACCTCATCTCTGCTGTGCTGTTTTTCTGATGTTGGTCGTCTACTTTTCCCCTTCATTCTACAGTCTGTCCCATTCAGTGAAGCCTCTCTGACACTGTTCCTGAAACCATCGGGTTTTTTTCTCTCTCTCTTTAAAATTTCCTTTAGTATTTTCATAGGGCTGGATTGGTGGCCACGAACTCCCCAGTTCCTCTTTGTCATGGAAGCATCTTGTTTCTCCATTAATTTCTAAAGACAGTTTTGCAGGGTACGCTAATCTGGGTTGGTGGTTATTTTCTTTCAAGGCTTGGAATACTTCACTCCAAGCTCTTCTTGATTTGATGATGGTTTGTGTCAAGAAGTCTGTTGTGATTCTGATGGTTTTTCCTTTATAGGTGATCTCTTTCTTTCCTCTGACAGCTTTTAATATTCTGTTCTTGTGTTGAATTTCTGGGATCTTGATTATTATATGTCTGGGTGTAGACTTATTTTGGTTATTGCTGGTTGGAGCTCTGTATGCCTCATATAACTGAATATCATTTCCTTTTCCTGTGCTTGGGAAGTTTTCCTTAATTATTTCTGTGAATAGCCTTTGTATTTCATTTGTGTTTACCCTGATTCTTCACTCACATTTTTTTATTCTTAAGTCATAGATGTTGTCATCTTCTAGTCTTTATATTGTTACTTCCTGGGTCTTTGTTATTTTTAAGAGATCTTTCCTTTCATTATCACATATTGCAAACTTGTCTTCAAGTTTTGATAGTCTATCTTTACTTTCTTTCAAGCAGTTTTGGCAGCTTTCAATGGAGTTTTTAATTTCCTGGTAATCTCTTTGAATCTGTTTCATGTATTCTAGATTTTTTTTTATATTCTTTACAGAAGGTTTCCCTTCTTTTTCTAAGCTCTTCCATTCTTCCATTTGTTTCATCTCGAGAGGTGCTTAGTATTTCTTTCATTAACCTTCTTATATCTTGCTTTACTTGTATTAGTATTTCTGTTTTGTGTTCCTCTATAATGTCATGAAGGTATTTCTTTATGTCAGCTGATGCTGCTTCTGATACTGCAGTTATGCTGCCCTGGATCTGTTCTGTGTTTACCTCTTCTGGACCAATATTGTTTGGGTTGGCAGCTGGAGACTTCCTTTTGTTTCTTTCTCTTGTTATGTTTCTGGTTTCTTCCAGACAAGTGATTAGTAGAGGTTCCAGGCCCTTTCTGTATTGGTTAAAATTACTCTGAAGCATGTTGCCTGAGAGTTGCTGCCCTCTCCAATCTGCTGTTGACCACTGAGGTACAAACAGGGGTGGTCTAGGCTGGCCCCTCCTCTCCAAGCCAGTCAGCCACTGGGGATCCTCACCACATTAGTGTGTGCCACGGGGACGGAACTGGTTTGGGACAGATTCAGGGGAAATTTCATCTTGGTTATTGGATCTCACACAGGGGAGTGATGCAGTCCAAGCAGTTCCCACCAATCTGCTCTGTGCCAGGAGGGGCTGACTGAAGCCGCTACAGTTCTGGATTCAGGTCTGTTCTGCACAAATCCAAAATGTTGCCCAACCAGTCACCCACTCATGCAGGAGGCTCAAACTCCATGCACTCACCACAGACTGGCACAGATCTTCATGCTGGCTCTGTTCTCCATTGCTACTTGTCCCCCCACTGAGGTCCTTGGGCTCACCAATCCCCTACTTTACCACAACCACATGTCCTCAGACTCCAGTGGTGCCTTGCACACAGTGGGACTGGCTCCAGTGAGAGCGCTTCTGGCTACAGCCTTCCATCCATGTTTTTCTTTTTTCTTTTCTTTTCTTTTTTCTTTTCTTTTCTTTTTTCTTTTCTTTTCTTTTCTTTCTTTTTCTTTTTCTTTCTTTTCTTTTTCTTTTTTTTTTCTTTTTCTTTTTCTTTTTCTTTCTCCCCCAACCTTAGTTTCTTCCTGAGTCATGAGAATCCCTCTCCTTTTGTCTGGTCTTTTCCATGATGTTAAATTCTAGTGTCTGAGCTGTTTCCCTCAGAGAGGCTCTTTACCTTGGTACTTATTGATCCACCATCTTCCCAGCTCTCTGGCCTCTATTGTTCTTTTTAACTTACTTATTTTGCCTGAATTTTTCTCCTTTCCTTACACCAGTGTGGAATATGAACTGTTAGAGTGAGCATTTATTTTCTATTAAATGCCCAATGTATTAACATTAAGTGTTTAATATTACACATTAAACTAACACATACTGTATTGTTTGGTAAGGGGAGAAAAAACACAACATAAAGCACAATCATATAGTAATTTAAAAATATTTTCATTCTAATTACATTTATTTATTATCCTTTCCATGATAACTTTATAGCTGTCAGGCAACAAAAGTTTATCATTCTAAAGAACAGTATTTCATCTTTAGTGGACAAAATAAGAATATCTGCTTTCCTTTTAGATCCTGATTTTTATATTCACAATGACTTGAAAAGGAAAAGAAATCATTAGACAAGTGGCCCCAAATATCTACTGGAGATAAAACTTTGCTTCAGTTATCCCAATTTGATTAATCATTTACCTGAATTAATTTATTTCTATTGTGTACCTCAAATTTTTATTCATTTTAAAAATTTAATTATGCAACTAATCTATTTTTATTTCTTGTGAAAATCATGTTCTTAGAAAAATTTAGTGGGTAGACTTTAAATTAAACCTGTATGATGAAACATAAATTTCTATAATAACAAAATACAAAGAAATAAATATCAGCAGAAGGAACAACCAGTATATAGTATTTAAACTAAACTTTCTACCAACCTAATAAAATGGTAACTTCACATGTAAAATTTTAATCTCTTTAAATATAAAATTTAATTTAAAGCATGTAAATAGATATGATATGCTTTACAGTTCTGAGTTTTTAGTTTTAAATGTTAACCTCATAGTTTCATTGAATATTATAATATAATTTTATCCTATATATAATACATATGCAATTCAAAGTAATCAAGTGACTTACCCATGATAGAGTCAGCAGTCAACTGACAGGTGTAGAAGCATCAACCTAGGATATGACCTGGCCTGTGTTCTCTCCATATTCCAGAGATGACTAATGAGGTAGGAAGTGGGAAGATTATGTTGTCCTGAGTTGTCAGGAACACCTTTCCAGATAAGGAAGCTCTATCTTCTTGTATTGAGCAGAAATGCCAAATAATTCTCATACTTGAGTAGAGTCCTATTAATGCCCAGAGAATTAACAAGGGCTTCTCCTTCTTTCATTCCCTCCTGCAAACCATTTTTTTTTATTTAGAGAAAGAAAGCAAAACAGAAAAAAGAGTAGAAATAATACAGAATTTAAAAAAAAAACCAGTAAGAAATCATTAGTTGATAAATTACATCTATCTTAGAAGTAGTTATCTTAGAAGTAGTTGCTCAAGTCACAAAATCAAAGTATAAAAAGTGGACAACACTGTTTGCACACTGAGCCAGACCTTTTGTTAATCCTCTGTTCCATCTTCCTTCAAAGCCTGACCCAAATGCTTCACAAATGGAAGATGTAAGGCCTCCATCAGAGTTTTAAAAAATGTTATGAACATGAGATGTAAGATATTAGATAAATTGAGACCTTATAAATTTCTCAAGGGCAATAATTCCACATCACAATCTGGTTTTCTGATGAAGCATTATTTTCTCTAACAAGGCTTCAGTAAGCACTTCATGTAAAAGAGAACTGCTGTGTCTTTGCTATGTCAAAGACCCAGATTGTTTATACATACAAAGTGAGATAAACTCATGTGACTCTGGCATAAGAGAAAGAGGCATGTCAATTCAAAGAAATAACTACTGTACCAGTTTGATGCACAAAGTACAAGTTTTTACACATTTGTAGCATATATCCTATTCTTTTTCCTCAAGAGGAGCTAAGGGTAGTTGACAAGATAATATATAAATGTAAATCATACAATATTAAGCATAAAATAAATATCAGTTTCCTAAAGTAGTTAACAAAGAAAATATGTAATGCTTTTGCCACTTATTTCAACTGATTTTTTGGGATCTCTTGGAAGTTTCAAAAGCAAAACAGCTTAATACATCCAAAAGAGAACTTTCTGCTTTTGTCCAAAGTGTTCCGTTACTTGGAACTCACTATATTACATTACCTGGAAGCCCGTGTCCATATTTCTACACTTATCCCTACGCCAATGCACTAGCAAACCCTATTTGGTCAAACTGCTAAATATCTCTTCAATCTCATTAATTCTTCCTGCTCTGATTTTGATATGTCTTTGAGTTGATGTTTAGCTTCCCGACTGGAAATCTATCTTCATCACTGAAAGTTCCACAAAGTACAGACTGTATCTCTTTTTGTTTACTATTTTATTCCCAGAGGTAACAAAATCTCTGGTATAAAACAGTCCATCAATAAATGTGTTGAATAAATGGAGGGTCACTCATAAAATATTAAGGCATTTCACGATCAGGTATTCATTTGAATTTTGAACTCCAATCAATAAGTAACATGTATGTCCAATTATTTATATTTTTTCAATGACAAATGATGGAAAATAAACCATAAGCTAAGCACATTGGATTTATTCACATATTTGAATCTGAAGATTCTTGGAATTGATTTGTCTTAGTGAACCTAGAGCCTAGTTTCTTTTTCTCCATTCTGTGTCTTGTTTCTTCAGCAGATGCTTTATTTCCTATTCTTAAGTCACAATTTGGAAGCATTTACAAGATGGCTATATAAGCATTTACCTCACTCCGCAGAAAAGTAAATGAATTTTCGGTTCCATAATTGGGGTGCTTCTAGGACTAATCTCTCATTAGCCTTATTTTCATTCTTAAAACAATCCCTGTGGCTTTCACTAGTCGTAGAAGACTCTTGGAGCTGAGAGTAAAGCCAATTTCAGTTAAATGCCATAGTTCAAAAAAGATGCCATAGTTCAGATTGGAGAAGAGATAATTTCCCAAGGGAAATTTTATAATACAAAAGGATTGTGCTTTCAGTGTAGTGAGAAAAATAAACCACAGATGCCTACCATAGGGCTTTAATACCTTCTGATTATTGCTGTCAACAGGCAGAAAAATACAGAGATATATGGAGAAAGTTGCAGAAATAATGTGCTTAGATTAAGGAAGAACCATAGTAATGGTCTAGGGGTTGGGGTTAGAGCAGAGCATTCCATTCTATTTAGAACTCAATATTACAACAATAAATGAAACCTTAAACCTACTAATAAAGGTCTCAAATAATATGAAGAAGATTAAACAAAAAAGGCCACTACCCAAGAGCAACACAACACAGCACAGAATGCTTCTTTATTCCATAGTGCAAAGGGTTGCCATTAACTCAATCCAAATTTGATGATTTACCGAACAATGATGTCTAATATGTTCACAAACTTATTAGTCAGATTCTGATATCTATAGGGTATAAAATAAGGTGAACACATTTACCTGTTTCTTGCTTTATCAAAAATCTATCTGCATATAGGAGGACATAAGAATAAAGGGCTGTGGCAGTATTAAAAATGCAGACAAGATTGATTGCCCAAGACATGTGCAGCAGGTAAAAAGTACCTTATAAATTTGAAGAGAGGTCTACTTAGGTTTTAAGGAAAAAATAATGCATTCAACAATGTTTTGCCCTTCACATAAGGAGACAGTGCAAGAAAAAACAAAAATTGTGCACTTACTTATTTTATCTCCCTGGTAAGTAGTAACATCTTGGAAGTGATTCAACTATATGTTTTTTCCTATATCTCTTTAGACATAGGCTTGTACTTGTCAAAAATGTGCTGAAGATAAAGATATCATCTGTAACAGAAAGCTTCCATCATTTCCTAGAAAAATCTTAGTTTCCAACATTTCTCCTACTGTATTTCCGAAGGAGATCGAATTCTTACAAGTCCTAGCAGACTTTATAATTAGCATACCCCCAAGTCAAAAATGTTTTCTCCCTCTACCATCCAGAAAGTATGAAAGAGAAAGTGGAGACCAGAGGCACAGTGACATCAAATTTTCAACTGGAAAAACAATAATAAATGACTCATCTATTTAAAAAAAATCTATCCTACTAGATCTCAGATGCAGTCAGATGCTGTAGTATAAAGCATTATTCTGGCTGTAGTCTAATGGTCAGATCTCATTCCTCTTAGAATCTACTGCAGCCAGCTCTGTAGCTGTAACACAGTATCTGAGCCTAACATGCAATGGCTTTTTATAGTTGCTCACTCCTGTCTAAATTGAGGGCTCTCTCTGGTGTCTTTTGTTTTTGCAACACTTGTTTCCATTATTATTGTTGTTGTTATTTGTGGTGCTGAAGACTGGACTCTGGGTCTTCACACTGAGCTGTATTCCCAGCATTATTTATTTACTTATTTATTTATTGACAGTTTCTCCCGAAGTCTCTAAGTTTGCCCAGGCTGGGCCATCCTCCTGCCTTAGACTTTCAGATTGCTGAGATTACACACATATGCCAGTATATATAGCTTGATTCATTATTAAAAACAAAATAAGGACTACATTTTCAGGAGAACACTGCTTCAATATTCATTTTGTGTTCACCTCTGCTGATCTGTATTTCACAGACAATCCCTTTTAATTTTTTATATTGTCAGAAAATATTATAAGACCATGCTGCACTGGTTGCCCACTAGCTGGTCTTGTTTTATTGCTTAGGAATTTTATTTATTTATTTTGTATTAGTATGTGTTTGCAATACATGTTTCCATTCCTTGTGTGGAACTGCACACATAACTCCCTTTTTCATCACCTTTCTTTCCTCTACTTCCCTTCTTCCTCCATCCCCTGATCGACTTCCCCTTTGAGAAAGATCTAGTTCTCTGCTTCCTATTTATCTGTCCCTTATTTTGATCTTTATTCATAATTTGGGTTTCTCATATAAAAGAAACCATGGGATATTTAAGTTTATGTGTCTGATCTATTTCACTTAACATTATTGACCACTGACATGTGTGATCTTACTTTAATCTAGTCTATTTGTCCTTCAGTCTTCTCTGATACATTTCCCCATAATTGACTATTCTGGGCAAGTTTTACACAATTTAACCTTCCAAACATCATTCTTACTCACAGGAAATGACTTTGCTTCAAAATCAACTTTCTTAAATTTCTACAAAATTATCCCTCATCACTTCCAGGAATCTTTGTTTCTACTATTTTCCTTACTTAAAACATTTTCCTCCAGACCATTCCAAACCCACAAGTGCAAGCTGTTCAAACTTCAACTATCGTTTCTTTACCACTTGCTTTACTTTCTCAGAACAGTTTTAAAATTTACATGGTAATATTTGTAGCTCTCATCTGATACTTTTACTGCATAGTGTTGTTTTTTGTGTGTATATTATGCATTCTGAGTGATGATAAACATCAAGGGTAGAAATCATGAGATAATTCTTACAACAGTGGTATACTTTGCACATACTATAGCTGCATTTAAAAATATAAATAATAACTTTGTGGGGAAAAGTGTTTTAATTTTTTCACATTTTATAAATTTTAGCATTATCATGATCTCAAAAATTACAGCATGACCAATAATAAGGCTATGAATATTTATCTATCTTCAAGCTGATCATTTAGCTTTGTTCAAAGATATATCCCATCCTATAGACCAAGTTCAGTGATAACCAGAAAGAACTATGTATGTTGCAAAAACAAATTTGCTATATAGAACCTATTCAACAAATTTGCATTGAATAACTAAAAAAGAAGGATTAAAATGTGGATGACTACATCATCACAGGGAAGGATGATAAAATGGCTATGGTTACCTGAGGGGAAAAGAACAAACCAGCATGTGTGGTCTAAACTGTGTCCCTGGTTATTCTGACCCTGAGATTTTCTTCCTTCTGCAACGTCACAAAGAGGAAACCTGCTGGGCCTGACCTTGGAGCTATTTAGACAGCCTGCATATCACTAACCAAGATCTCTAATATTCTTAAGAAATATATGAATGAACTGGGTAGATTAAGGAGAAATCTAAAGAATGCAGCTGTTACCAAAGTAAAAGTACTGACTATAGTAGCCAGGAAAAAAAAATGAAATGAGAATATGTAGAATTTAAAATAAATGTAATAAACATCCTCAAAAGCACATTGAAATGATTTGGGTGGCACAAAAAAATGGATACACTTGACATGAAAAATATAAAATTTGAAATAAAAACTTTATAAATTGAGATCAAAAGGTAAACTGCATACAAAAAAAAACAAGTTACTGAGCAACAATGTCAGATTAAGAAATTTATCAAAGGCATCAAAGAAGTTTAAGACAATGAAAAAATCATTAATGAAAAATGAAGTGAAGAATAAAAGTATCAATTCCATGTAATAGAAGTATAGAAGGAAACATAAAAGTAAATGGAGGACATATTTGAATATATGATCACTAAGAATTTTCTCAAAGTAGAAGTTAGAATTCTTGAACTGAATCTCAAACTCAAAAAGAATACAAAATGCACACATAAACACATGGTAGTAAAATTTTATAGGATCTAAGCCAAAAAAGCAAGATTGGAAAGACGTCAAGCAGGGAGAAAGACAGTATCTCAGATGAACATTAGAACTCCAAGTAGACAGGTTGATGTCAGAAAGATAAACATTGCATATTTAAATGTATTGATGGGATGAATCTAATTTAGATTTAAATCCAGCTAAGCCACCATCGAAGTATGAGGGTAGCACTACCATATGCTCAGGCATATGTGCACCGGATAGTTTCAGTTCACCCACCCTGAACTATCTACCTTGCACCACTGTTCTCCATGATTGGTGGACCAAGCAATTTTTCCCCTTAGGATTGTACATGGAAACATTTTTCGTAGAAGGAGGAGAGTTAGCTCAGCACACCTAGGTTCACAGCATCTCCATGAGGGCAAGCCAAGGTTGATTGTTTACCACTGTCCATGGTTTTACCTCTCTACATCTAGGTCTCTGGCCACTTTTCAATGCTTTCTTTTTTCCTTCCTCTTCCATCTTTTCTTCCCCTTCCATGTCTTCTTGTATGTTTTTGCAACCTAGAGGTATAAATAGTACTTCACTGCTACTAGAAAACAAGTATCACAGTAATCCTTTATTTGTCTTTAACCTGCTCATAGCTATGTAAGTAGTCCTTTTATTAATCTCTTTTCAATACTCAGCTGAAATATAACATCTATTACAAGACAGTATCTTGAATAAGCATTGCCTCAAGCACTTTTGAAGGAACTTTCCAAAATACTTTCCAGAAAACTTTTGAAAGAACTTTTGAAACACTCTATTAAATTTATGAAAGATAGAAATTGGCAACTTATTTATTTTTAGCAACTTACTATAATTCCCACAAACTTTCTTAAGCTGATCCTTGTTATAGGATGGTTTATTTACAGATTTGTTAAAACAATGCCTTCTTAAATCTCAGTAAAAATACCAAATAAAGTTTATTTCTAATTTCTCTTGTGTTAGCTTAAATTTTGGGCTATTCTGGAGTTCATTTTTCTATTTTAATCATGTTCTCTCATTTTTCACTGTTTCTTAAAAATATCTTGTGATACCTTTAGAATGGAGAAATGTGAATCTGACCAAGAACTATGGATTCTTGTTCAACTGCTGAGGTGGCAAGTACCAAGCTTTCATTTAGGTGATTGGGTATGGAATTGATCATCACACTTGAGCACTTCAGAATCCACCAATATTTACATGAACTTCTGTAGTTTGCCCTGGAATCCTCTAATTTCTTTTAAAAAGATGTGTATGTTCACTATGGAGCTGATAAACACTGAAAGCTAAACACCTTCTGGATGTTTATTCCGTTCATGGTGTGTGATGGGATGGACTGGGGAGGCTAACTGTTCCGTATTTATAGGACCAGTGGTTGTCAGTGGGTCTCTCCCTCCACTCCTCCCACCTTCTCTCTTCTCCTCTTCCCTCTTTCCCTGTTCCTCTCCCTTATTAATACAAACATTAAGGACTGAGCACAAAGTTTCTTCAGTCTCTCTAAGACTCTACAGAGGAGCACAATTCCCTCCTCCTACAGCAGTCTACTCTGAACATATTTTAGTCTACTTTCCAGGCTCTAACTTTCCTGGTCTAGCCTCTAATTGCCTCTGTTTTTTCCCCTCTCATTATCACAATGTTCTTAATCAGCATCCTGCTTTTGTTGCAAAGGATTTAATTGAAAGTTCTTGTTCACTCTGGCTGCCCTCTCTTTTTAATCATTGCTGTGTTTGTTAATCTTTTTATTTCTTTTTTTTCTATCCTGGTAGGATCTCATGAGGTTGGGGAAGTGAGTATGTTCAAACAGTGCGATGTTTCTAATAAAAAATCATGTTTCATCTCTAACTGGTAGAGTGTAGAGAATAGTCACTGCACTTGAAATGCCTACTCTCTGCAGAGAAGAAATATAATGGGAGTTTCTCACATGTTTGTTTTTCAGAAATCTCTATTAAAAACACTTCCTTTGCCAGTTTATTAATAATTAATTTTCAAAAATCATTTCTTTACGTGTTAGTTCTTGTTAGTTAGCATATATTTCCAAGTATTGCAACCCCAAGCATCCTGGCATAATGACCAGAAGCCATTGAAGTGAGGATAATAGTTCATTTACTCTGATGCTCTAATAATATTAAGGAATCATTTAGGGTCATTTTTTAGCCCATTTTGTCTCATTTATTTCTAATCTGCTTCTTTTATGAGTAAACCATAATCTAGTTCTGGAAAACAAAAATATTGGCAGGCATGAGGCAAAGAGGCTTGAGCTCTCAGTCAGTAAACCATTGTTTGCCTTTTAAAGCTTATAGATTTATTTGATTTCTCAATTTTTTCCCTCTGTTATTTACCAACTTATGTTTTCAATTTTATCTACTTTTAAAAAAGAAGTTTCTTCATTTAGTAATGGGAAAAATGTTCTCTAGTTCTGACACATTTTTGAAGATTACCAAACAATTGTTGAATAAATGAATAAGAATAATATCTTGTCACTCTACACTTTTTAGTGAATACATTTTTAAAATATGCCAGGAACTCCTGCACTCCCCCTAAAGCCTTCAAATACCACATTTGAAAATTAAGTGAACTATTTTTCTATTCTCTACTAATAGCAATAACTTGTCAACATTTTATTTAAAGAGCCTGTTAGTCTTACAGATAATGAAATTAAATGGCCCAGAGTTAAACTTTAGGGCAATAAAGCAGAAAATGATGATAAGCCTACTCTTATGAGCTGAGGATATAAAATAACTCTTTATGAAGTGATAAAGAAAGTAATTTCATTTTCATAGACTAGATGAAAAGGTCAAGTTAAGTATTAGGAAGAACTTCCTGAATGTATTGCTTCACATTTTATTCGAATTACTTCACTTGCTATACATGGCAATAAACATTTCTAAAAAATATGATTCACTTTTTAATGGAGGAAAAATATCAATTTAAGACAACTTTCAGGATTATAACAGTTAAATATCATTAAAAAGAATTTAAATTATTTTGATACTTTCATGATTTAAAATATTTTCATTTTCTGCATGCCGTATTAAATTTTTAATGACATTCATCTCATTAAAGTTGATTCTAAAGGAATTTCTTTAAGGTAAAAAAATAGAATTAACATGAAATAGCATCATTTATTTGAACACTTTTCTATTGATAGGTACTCAGGGTTTTTGTTTCTATTTTTGAACTATTGTTTCTATTATGAACAGTGATATATATATATATATATATGTATATATATATATATAAAATTTTTAAACATTTATGAAATATGTTTAGCAAAGGTTTTTTAATAATGTATTTTTCTATGAAAACCTCCTCTTGGCTAGAAAATAAGAATAATTTATGTTGATAAAACAGACAATTACAAAGGAAGATGTAAGAATCCTGCTGTACTTGTATGTGTGTTTGATAAAGTAAGTTTTAAAACAGCAAAAGCTGGCAGTTGTGAAAGGGGAAGTTAACAAGTACAGACCACAGTGGAAGACTTTTTAATATACTTCTTTCTCTACTAATGCAAGGAAAATGAGTCCACAGTTACAGGACTAGAGTGATATAAAAGCTCATGGCACCTGCCTGTGTAGCTGTGCCCTCTCACCTAGCCTATAGATCCTAGATGTATCTCTTCCTTTCATAATTAATAATAACTAATGACAGTACTCAATCCATAATAAGAATTTTTGACCACATCATTGATGGAAAGTCACTCAGTCTTTTCTAGGCCCCAGTAACATGTTAAGCCACATTGGACAATAAATGCTTTTCCAATGCAGATGCAATTGGTTTGCTTCAGAAATCTAGGCTACAGGATACAGTTTCTTAAACTGAGACCTGACAGAGGTTCCAAGATGATATCTTTATCTAGCATAGAAATCTTAGTACTAAAGAATTTTATGGGTCATATGGTCCAAGTGACAAGCCATTTTATCTACTGTAACCTAAACCACTGGATCTTACAGGCCATCTGGTTTAAATGACAGGGATACCTATACTGCAACCTTAACTTGCTGCAGAGTCCTATTTGTTTGTGACACACTCAAATATAGCAGCTACCATGTTACCAAAAAAAGAGATGTGTGTGGGGTGTAGAACAGTACTCTCTAGAGCAGAATGAAATATCTTCCAAACCTAAAGAAGTCTACCAAGCATTGTGCATTTTTGATAGTAGTAGAAAGTTCAAAGCCAAAGCTTATAATTTACTTTGAAAAGTCCTAAAATTTCCCAGAGTACATGATCTAAACACTTCACTAATTGAAATCCTTTAAATCTTTCTAAGTTTTATCACTACTATCTCTTACTTTCTGGACCTCATGTATTCTACCTAAGTATCCTCACCACCTTTTTTTCTTATCAGATCTAAGTAATATAATATCAGTATAGTGGACCAGTATGACCTGAAGAATATTCAGACAGGTTCATGTCCCTTTGGACTATACCATAAAAGAAGAGCAAAGAAACATTACCTTGGTTAAGACTGTGAAATCTGTACTGTTACTTGTCTTAAACTGCTGCTGATTTTCCTTTTTGTTTGTTTTTTTAATATTGTCAACAAATTTTATTCAAAGAACAAAAATATTTTACAAAATACAATGCCAGATCAGAAAATATGCTAGTTAGACTAGTTAGACACCAAAATGACACTTGCTCAAGGTAAATACAAAGCTGTTTGCCACAATTGGTGTAAAACAATAGACAAAAAAATTTAAAAATTCAGGAAGTTACAGATAATTTGAAGACATTTAATCTTGCCATCTATTTTTCAAAATGAAAGTTTAGTAGAACAACAACTGGTTCACCTAGAATGTTATGGAAGGATGAAATCAAGTAGTTTTCACCTGTCTACCAGGTCATAATATAATTAGGGCTCAGGAAGCTGACTGAAGAGGTCCCTGCGGGGTTTCCAGTTAACCTCAGGCTGTCTCTTTTCAGTCACACAAATACAGTACACACACACTTTACACGACCATTTATGCAAAATTACAGGATCTCTCGTGTAAGACAATACAGATCCAATACAAAATTAGAGAAGTGGTAGCACAGTTGTTGTGACATTAAGAAAGCATTGAAATATGGTACATTCTGGAAGAAAGCATTCTTAGAAATCAAGGAAACCTTCCATGAAGGACCAGCTTATAAAACCTATAATGCCAAGAAACAGGGTAAAGCTCTGAGTGGTTATAGGAAGATATTTCTAAAGGAAATATTCCAAGAATTGCTGGATACAGGAGGAAAAGACCTTTTGTGGTATTTTTGCAGAAATTTTGAAGATATAGTGGATAAAGTACAGAATATAATGGAAAAATTTTGAGTTGACTCTAAGGTTTCCTTTCCAAGGAAAAAGGATTGGAAATACATGCCAAGCTTTCTTTTAAAACCAGGAATTAGCAAATTGAACATTTTTTGAAAATGCAAGGGCATAGACAGAAATTTAAGAACTCAGTAGTTCCTTGCTTTTTTTGATAGAAGGATATGAAAAGCTGAGGAAGAACAGGAAAGACTATCTTATGTGTTTCCAACTCATAATTTGACAGGGAAACCATAGAGCCCCTTCTTTTGCAAACTGACACTGTGCCACTTCCTGTCATAGCTTCAGTGCACTGCACAGGACGCCTCTGTTCATCATTGCTGTATTCACTATACCCCGTCCTTGACAGTCCATCAAGGTGTTTCCAAGGCAAGGCTGTCATCCCTTGAAAGGACCATGGGAAACACAGGTCAACCCACAAGTACAAGCCACAAAGCTTTCCAGCACATACAAAGGGAAAGTGACTCCTGGCTGGCATGTCTGTGCTCTTTAAAGCTGGGGTACAAGGAGAGTGAGCCTGCCAGCATGGATGCCTGAACTGGGAGGTTCCTGAACATCCAGTTCACCTGCACTGGCTCATGAGAATCCAAAAACCACCTAGTTTATCTGCTAGTTATTAATACAATACAAAGGATTTGCTTATGCCCACTGCTGTGTAGAGTATGGACAGTGGACGCATGCCAGAAGCTGAGAGAGAAATGCTTGGAGAAAATTCCAACTTCATCTCCCTTTCCTGCATTAGGAGTTCTTAAGGATTCTGTCAGTTCATTGTTCTGTGTACTAGAAACCATTCTGCCCCAAACATTTCTGTCTGAGAACAGACACCTGACCACAGGAGATCCTCAGTTTCTTCCTTGGACCCACCTTATCCCAAGACTAGAGTCTGCCACTGTGTCCTTCCTTTGTCATCTTATGCAAAAAATTTGAGTCATTTCAGCCAGGGAGAGAGAAATGTCTGGGGACAGTGTTGGAAGGACATTCCATTAATAGCAGCTCATCGCCACAAGTGTTTGCAAGTGAAAATGTCTCACTACATATTTGGAGACTCAACCAAGGTTCCCTTGATCAGCAGGTGTTTCTCACAAAACCTTCAGTTACTGAACTCTGTAAGAGACTCAAAAGTCATCTTTCTCTGAGGCATTTCTTACAGGGAAACACATACACAAAACGAGTCATATACTACAAAACTTCACCAGGAGCCCATACCCACCATGCTCCTGGGGAAAGGAATGTAAGGACCTGCTTCCATTTGTGGCCTCCTCAGGGCCATATGTCTCTTGTCACATTGACGGTATTAATTGCTATAGAGCAGGCATGGAAAAGGGGCAGAAGGCACTACCTTAAACATAAATACCTGTCACCAGCATAACACCAAAGTCCCCTGTCCTCAACATTCAGGATCAGCACCATGCCATGCAATTTCTACTTCCAGATGACTCCCCCTCTATATTGTTAGCACTGAACAAGGGGCCAGAGCCAATGTGACTTTCCATCTTTCCTGATCAGAGCAGCCCTCTCTTCTTTGACCCTCTAAGCTCTAATACTTTGCAGTAAAAGAACAGAGTGGCTAAGAAACTAGACAGGAAATCCACTTAGTTCAACATTCATTCATTCTCCTGGTAGAAAATTGTTGGAGACCACTACAAAGTGGCTCTGAGCAGGATTTAAAATTAACTAATTGGCTTTCTATGTTTATTGATGAGTCTGTCCTAGGTCTAGGCCCCTTGCTTGGTGATGGGAGCTGATACATAGTAAGCAAACCTCTATGAATCACTGGTCCTGGCTGAGGTCTTCAGTGGCCTGTGAGGCCAGAGACACCTCAAAGAGCAAGATAAGACCACATCTGAGGACACCTTGGCTCCAGCACTAATTAAGTAAATAGAGACTGGAGTTAAAGGAATCTCACTCCTACAGTCTCACTCCTAACATAAATGTCACCCTGGAGATAAGATGGTTCTCCTAAATTGGCATAATTTACTACTTGGAGAAGTCTTTGAAGTGACTCCCAAGGTCCTGCTCATTTCCCACTCTTTCCTCAGTTTACCCACCATTTGTTTTGGACCTAATAAATATGGGCAGTCCAGAGAAGTCTTTGTCTTAGCTCTGAGTCTTGAGCTCAGCAAAATGGTTTTGACCCTCCTGGAGCCCTAAAATCATACCAGTTGTCTCATTTATTTAAGCCTCTACTGTACACTCATTTAGCAGATTGGGGCTCTAGGTCAGGACCCAATAACTGGAGCCTGGAACAGGGACCTAAAGTCCTTGGACTAGGAATTTTAGCCTGAATGAGTAAGTCCACCTAAAGCGGAAAAGTTTGGATATGGAGGAGGCCTAATAGGATGAAAACTTCACTAGGGATGGCTGGAGAGAAGAGAGAGAAGAAAAAGGGTTAGTCTTCCTGCTGCGAAAAGCCATTTTATCTGGGAGTAAAATATGTACCAAAAAGTTTTACCTGAAGAGCAAAGCTATTTACAACTGCTCCAGAGCATGCTTAAACACTCAGCGGCTCATGTGCCAAAGAAAGACTTAACAAAAATGTTAAAAGAGGTAACTAAATATAATCCAGGTTTCCTCAAATAGGCACTATAAAAATTGATATTTGGGGAAAAGTTGGAAAAAATCTTTAAAAAGCACATAGAACAGGACAAGTCATTTCCCCTGAAAGGTTCTCAACTTGGAATCTGGTCCATTTAGTTTTAAGTCCCTTAAAGAGCTTACACTAAATACTCTCTGATTTGGGCATGAGGGGAAGAGAGCTCCTGCTGAGGTGCCTGCCACCAAAGCAAAATCCCTAGAGGAATTACCTCAGCAGGGGACAGAGCTTTTACAAAAAATAATATTTCATAGGGCTCTGTCCAAAAATTTACAGGCAGTGCAGCAAGAGGCAGGCGCATGGGGAAAGAATAATACCCTCCCTTCTTGGTTCCTAATTGGAATTGAAAGAGATGCTAGTGATCATGAGTATTTTGTTCATATGACTTTTGAAATACAACTGCTAAAAAATCTTAAAGTGTGATTAACAATGGAGTCCAAAGTCTATTTACTGTAGGACTCTTACAAAATGTTTTGGATACATATCAATTGACACATTATGATATCAAACATGTGGCACAAACATGCCTGCCTGCTAATCAATTCATTTATGTTGATGTAAAGCTATAAACTCTTGTTTCAGAGCAGGCATGTATGAATAGGATGGGTCCCAATCCATGTCCAGCAATAAATGAGGAAATGCTTTCTGGGACAGGAATATATGTACCAGGTGAGGAACAGATTTGATGTCCTGAAGAGCAATATCCATAATTGGCACAATTAGTAAAAAAAAAAATCATGGACAACTATTCTAGAGGATGGGGCTCTGGTGATGTCCTTTTTACATATTCTGCAAAGACCACAGGAACCATTTACTCAATTTGTGGCAAAATTACAAGAAGCAGTTCGCAAACAAGTTTCAAACACAGAAGCTGTGAACATTTTAACTTTACAATTAGCATATGAAAATGTTAATTGAGATTATGAACAGGCTTTAAATCCTGTAAAATCAACTAATGATTTAACAACACATATTTGAGCACATCAGGCCATTGGAACTGAGTCCTATAAGACAACTATGATGGCTCAGGTAATGGCTGGTCTTGCAAATGCAAAAAGGAGTCATGTGAAATGTTTTAACTGTGAAAAAATGGGACACCCTAGAAAAAATTGCAGAGTTCTTGTTAGATCTAATAGGACAGATGCTGCAGCTGCAGCATGTTAGGAAAAAGTGCCTTTGGCGAGGAGGACTCTGTTTCTGCACCAGGATTATGTCCAAAATGCCAAAAAGGGAGGCATTGAGCTAAATATTGTCATTCTAAATTCCATAATGATGGTATACTTTTGCCAAAAAAAGGCCTTTTCCTCAGGCCAGGAAAACAATAGACGAGGCACAGCCTATGGCTTGAAATGCCAGTCACCTGTACCCAGTACAAACTCACCAACAAATTCAAGAACAGCGTCAAAGGTGGCTCCCCAGAGAGGTATTAACTCACTCACCAGGGAAACATTTCAAAGTGCAGGATTAGATCTTCCTGAAGCTTGCAGAGTCACTCTGATTGGAGGTGACAAGCCTATTCCAATTCTCACAGGAATTTGGGGTCCCCTATCTGAAAAAACAGTTGGTCTTGTACTGGGAAATGCTGAACTAAATCTAAAAGGAATAATTACAGTGTCTAGTATGATTCATGGTGATTGTCAAGATGAGATACAAGTTCTTGCATGTGCTATGGATCTCTGGGGTTTTTAAATTTTTTTCTTTTTAAAAAATTGTATTTAAAGAGAAAGAAAGCAAAACAGAAAAAGGTTAAAAATAATACAGAATTTTAAAAAATAAACAATAAGAAATCACTAGTTGATAAATTACATACTGTCATCTTAGAAATAGTTGTTCAAGTTACAAAATTAAAGTATACAAAGTGGACATTCAAACAGTGAGACTGAAAACAGGTCTGTTCAATGATCCAACAAAAATTAGTAATATAATTATCTATCTTACACACTTAAAAATGCATGCAATTATATCCTTTACAGCACATTCTTTTCCTCTGTTTTTTACAATAGCAATTACATATTTCGGGTTTTATTACTCCTACACTTCTTCTTACTTTTTACACCAGAGAGACAATGTGATATTTACAAATATGATTCTTATTTGTTTCACTTATGAGGATAGTTTCAACTTGCCTCCATTTACTTATGAAGGCCTCAAGATCATCCTTTTTATAGGTAAGCAATATTCCTTTGTATAAAAACACCACATCTTTTTCATTGACTCTGCAGTTGATGGGTATTTTGGTTGTTTCCAAGATTCAGCTATTACAAATTCTGCTGCTATGAACATGGGTGTACGTATATTACTGTGACATGACCTTTTCAGTTTTTCTGGGAAAATACCCAAGAGGGGAATAGCTGGATTGAATGGAAATTTCAATCTTAGTCTTCTGAGAAATCTCCATACTGATTTCCATAGTGGCTGCATAAGTCTACAATCCCACCAACAGTGGAGCAGTGTTCCTTTTGACCCACAGCCAAGTCAACATTTGTTATCAGTTGATTTCTTGATGGCAGCTATTCTTTCTGGAGTGAGATGAAATCTCAATGCTGTTTTAATCTGCATTTCTTGAATGACCAGTGATAGTGAACATTTCTTGATGTATTTATTTTCCATTTTATATCTTGATCTGAGAACTGTGTATTCACCTCAAATGCCCATTTCTGGAGAGGGTCTTTGAATTTGGGGGACTTGATATTTTTCAATTCTTTATATGTTCTTAATATAAGTCCTTTGTCTGAGCAGTTGCTGGCTAAAATTCTTTCCCATTCTGCAGGTTTTCTTTTCACTGTGTTGGTGATTTCACTTGAAGTGCAGAAACTTTTCAATAATATGAGATCCCAGTTATTGATCCTTTGAAGTTTTTCCTGTGCAGTTTGTATTTTGTTCATGAATCCTCTGATTACCCTTATGTGTCCAAGATTTCTACCTACCTTGTCTTCCAGTAGATTTAGTGTTTCTGTTTTAATATACATATGTTTGATAAATTTAGGTTTTAGTTTGTCCATGGTGAAAGGCATGGGTGTACTTTCAGCCTTCAGCATGTGGAGAACCAATTTTTCCAATGCCATTTATTAAAGAGGCTATCTTTCTTCCAATGAACATGGTTAGCCCCTTTGTCTAATATCAGGTGGCTGAGAGTGTGCATAGCTGTGTTTGCATCCTCTAATCTGTTCCATTGATCCTCAGGTTTATTTCTTTGCCAGTACCATGCTGATTTTGTCACTGTGGCTTTGTAGTATAGTTTCAAGTCAGGAATTGAGATGCCTCCTGCCTTGACTTTGTTGCCCAGAACTGCCTTTGCTATTCTAGGTTTCTTCTGTTTCCAAATGAATTTTAAGAGTGTTTTCTTTAGATCTGTGAGTGTGTTAATGGTATTTTGATTGGGATTGAATTGAATCTGTCTAACAGTTTTGGGAGTATAGCCATTTTAACAATGTTGGTTCTTCCTAGCCAAGAGCAAGAAATATCCTTCCATTTTCTAATATCGTCTTCAATCTCCATTTTTAGCATAGCATAATTTTCAGCATATGTGTCTTTTACATTCTTAGGTTAGGCTGATTCCTAAGTATTTCATTTTTTAGATGCTATTGTGAGAGGCAAAATTTCCATAATTTCTCAGTCAGTGAGTTTTTTGTTTGTGTACAGGAATGGTATTGATTTTTGAATGCTGACTTTGTATCCAGCTCCACTGCTGAATTTCTTTATTACCTCTAGCTGTCTCTTAATGGAGCTTTTTGTGTCTCCTATATAGAGTATCATGTCATCTGCAAATAGTGACAATTTAACTTCTTCCTTTCCTATGTTTATTCCTCTTATTTCTCTATCTTGTCTGATTGCCCTGGATAGTATTTCCAGAACTATATTGAATAGGAATGGTGATAGTAGACATCCTTGTCTTATTCCTGATTTTAGTGTGAAAGCTTTCAATTTTTGTCCATTTTGTATAATGTTAGCTCTTGGATTGTCATAGATGGCCTTTATGAGATTGAGGTAGACACCGTGTATTCTGAGTTTCTGAAGGGTTTTTATCATGAACATGTGTTGGACTTTATCGAAAGTTTTTTTCTGCATCTGTTGAGATGACCATGTGGTTTTTGTTTTTGGTTCTGTTGATATAGTGTATTACATTTATTGATTTGCATATGTTAAACCATCCCTGCATTCCTGGAGTGAACCCCACTTGGTCGTGATGTATAATCTTCTTGATGATTTGCTGCATTCTATTTGCCAGTATCTTATTGAGAATCTTTGCATCAATGTTCATCAGTGAGATTGGTCTATAGTTTTCCTTTTTGGTTGGGTCTTTATCTGGTTTTGGTATAAGGGTAATTCTTGCCTCCAAGAATGATTTAGGCAGGACTGCTTTTCTTTGAATTTCATTGAGGAGGTTAAGGAGTGTTGGCATTAAATCTTCTCTACATTTCTTATAGAATTCAGCCATGAAACCATCCGGACCTGGGCTTTGCTTTGTTGGTAAATTTTTAATTATGTTTTCAATTTCAATAGCTGATATTGGGTTATTCAAAATTTCTATATCTTTTTGGTTGAGCTTTGGTAGTTTATATGTTTCTAGAAATCTGTCTATTTCCTCTGTGTTTTCCACTCTATATGAGTAGAGATTTTCAAAGTAGGTATTCATGATCTTTTGAATTTCCATGGGATCTGTAATAATTTCCTTCTTTTCAGTCCTTATTGCAGGAATTTGGTTTTTTTCTTTCTTTTTCTTTATAAGGTTAGGTAGAGATTTGTCAATTTTGTTTATTCTCTCAAAAAACCAACTTTTTGATTCATTAATTCTTTGTATTTTTTTTTTTAGTTTCAATTACATTGATTTCTGCTCTAATCTCTAATCTTTACTATTTCCTCTCTTCTATGAGCTTTGGGTTTAACTTGCTCTTCTTTTTCTAGAAGCTTGAGATGAAGCATTAGGTTGTTTATTTGTGTCCATTTTGTTTTCTTGATATGATAATTTATTGCTATATATTTCCCTCTTAAGACTGATTTCATTGGATCCCACAGATTACAGTATGTTGTTTCTGCATTTTCATTGAATTGTAGGTATTGCCTTATTTCTTCTTTGACTTCATCTGTAGCCCACTGGTTGTTCAGATGGTT
>PVJX010019877.1:0-34054 GCA_004027295.1 Dolichotis patagonum
AAAAATAGCATTAACATAGTTTTTATCCTCTTTGTGTCAGTTTATTCTTTAAGGCAGTTAGCTTTGTCTTTGGTATCTTTTATTTCCTTTATTAGCTTTCTCTCAACTTAATTTCAGCTGAACTCTTTTAAGTCTCTCTTGCCTAGCTTTATGTGAATCTTTATCTACACTTCTATTGTTTTTTAATCTTTTGTTATCTTTTTCCTCCAGGCCTGTCTGAGCTCCTAAACACTGATAGTTGAGTTTAGCAAATAAGGATTGGCTGTACCTTTCTTGTCTGTAAACTGAGCAACCACACAGTTACCTGAGGTTCTTGGAACATTTTTTAGAGCTATATTTAGAAACGTTGTCAGTTACAGATTTTTCATGGCTACTTTGGAATTTATGTGCATTCATTTTTGGAAAAGCGATGAGTGCTACTTATAATCAGATTCCTCTCTATGCCTGACCCTCGAAGAGTATATAATGCCACAACTTTTCAAAGAAAAAAGAATCATATGTACACTCATGTAATATGATGTGTTCTGCTTTCCTGTGTTTAATATATGAGTTATCTGTCCTTGTCATTACTGATGGCTCCATCCATTTTCTTTTAATTACTATGGATTGCTCCAATATATTGTTATATAATAATTACCAGGACATAAGCATTCAAGCCCCTTATCATAAACACTTAATGACCTTTGTTTACTTTGATTTGGTTTTAATAAAACCTTCCCATACATGCTCATCGGAAACTATGTTTTACTTGATGATTTAATAGAATTTGAATCAGTACTTCAAAGATGATATGCATTTTGTGATTTGAGGAATTTGTGCAAATGGTTCCAAAAAACTTTTACCAACTCATTCCGTATGAAAATACCTGATTATATGCATCTTTAATTCCGATATATGAAATATTATATTGAATTGCTTTACTATACATTTTATATGTTTTAGGCATAATTTAAATGCAATAAAATAATCATTTATTTCCTCTCTTATATGTGTGTCAGCACCAACACAAGTCCCTGGATTTTTTGTTCAGAAACCGTTTAAGATCAGGTGGGTTGGGCAGGACACCCAGACACCATCTCATTAAAAGGCTCTTCATCTCTGGACAAGTCATCAGAACTGACTTCCAAGATCCCTCTGTGCTTCCTCCAAATGACCTTGGTTCCTGTGTTGTGCCCAGCTTCTACACAGCTTCTCTTCTGATCCTTAGTACTATTCTCCTTTGCTGCTTTTTTTCCCACCACGTTTTGCTCTCCCCACCCTCAGCTCCACCCCCAGGCTGTACACACCCGTGTACACTGGTGAGTGCACCAGCTCATCCTCAGATACAAGGCCAGGTGCCCTCTGCTATCCCCCAGCCAGTTTTGTAGAACCCAATGTAATCCATTAAGTTGTAGGAGAAATCTCATGGGGTATTGGTTACATATAGGTTTATAGTTTTGAAACATTATGATCAACAAGAGTAGAAGAAAATCCATTCACCTTCATTCACTCATTTTATAGCAGGTAATTATAAGCGAGTTATACTGGGGAAATAATAGGACTATATCTGTATTCAAAGGATATAAAGATTTTAATTCTTTAGAATGTTAAAAAAATAAGCTTATTTTTAATTTGTTTAATTTACTTTGTTTAATTTACTTTCCTGTCTTCTTCTCCTGCAAATTAGAACACATTTTTTAAGTTTTACAGTGAAATACAGTTGAGATTTTCCAACATATTGGAACCAAAGCCTAAATTTTAAATTACTTATTCATTCTTTAAATTAGTTATTCATTTCACAAAACCATTTTGATCATGAAGAAATAATGCTGATAATTTTCTATTCCAAAAATAGCCTGTATTTTATGTTTTAAGCGCAAAGCTTGGAGAAAAAGAAATGTCTCAACAGAAAAGGGAAGAACATGAAAAGCAGGAAAAATAAGAAAAAGAGAAAAAAAAGAACCAGAAGAAATATAGGATTTTGTGTCACATTTCAGTGCCTCTCTATTGATTAACAAGTCACATTTTCACAATTATCCTTTCCTTAAGGTTTTAGCACACAGCCCCCAAATTCATACCATTAAAGTTCTAGAACATTCTAGGTAGCATGTCTGCATGTGTACCACCATTTCCATCTCCTGCATTGCCAAATGGATATGTTAACACCTACCTCACAGGGTTGTTGTGAGGACCAAATAAGATATTGTGTGAGTGTGGAGAATATGCTTTATAAAATCATAAAGTGCTTTAGTCTCGTAAGTTATAGCTCACAATGGTCTCTCTGAACTGAAACTGGTGTTTCTCTCTGGTGTCCCACAGACATTTTAAATCTGTATCCGAATGGGATAGTAAGCAAAATGAAAATGCAAGGAACCAAATAAACATCAGGGACAGAAAGAGAGATGCTAGAGAATAAGACAAGATTTTATATTACATAGAGCAACACAAGTGTGACCAGATCACAGATCAGTGAGTTTGGCTGGGCCTAACAGGACAGCATTAGTTATAAATATAAGAAGCAACTAAAGAAAGTATACACCAGAGGCTAGAAGCTGTCAACAGAGGTCAGAACAAAATGTCAGGCTAATAAAGCAAGAGTCCAGGCTGTGAAGGACAGAGCCTGAGCCCAAAGCATTTCTGTTGAGAAAGATTCAAGAAGTGTTGAAACAAATTTAGAGTTGTCAGTGGTAATTGGTTGGGGATGTACCTGCATGATTCCAAGATTTTCATAATTAAAAGGTAAAAAAAAAAAGAAAAAATATTAGCCATTTGTTGAAATAGGTTAGCAACATAGCATCACTGAGTAGTTATTTAGTGCAAACATCTAGAGATAAAGTGGATTTTGAACCATGGTTTTATTTGGCATAACCCGTGTCTCCATCTGTAGTGGAGGTGAGGGAGAGTATGGGAGCTCTCTCTCTCATGCCAGTAGGCCCTCATCCACACTGGCTACAGAGTAGCTCTGAGTACTGCAGTCCTGAGATTCGGTTCACAAGTAATCCAACATCCTAGACTAAATATAGATTGTTTAGTATGAAATACTAACTTGACATTTCCAAAACAGGCTAGAAAGACTTTGATTTCTCTTCAGAAGAAAGTAGTTGCTGAATATCCAGCTCAAATACACAAGTTATACAACCTTCAACAACATATAATAACCAAAAAAAAAGCCTGAGCCAAACTCTAATGCCAGTCACAATGAACGGTCCACTGTATTCTCACCCTAAATGGGAAGGGTGTTGTAAACAAGCAAAGGAACTTTCACCACATAATTAACCACTTTGTAAGATTCATTTCTGAATAACCCTAATTCCTAAATAATTATCTATATGTGATTTGCTAGTATGTTTAAATGCATTTTGCTTATGCCCAATGAGACTGTAAGATATGCAAAATTTGCATATCTTACTTTGAGACTCATATACTGATGTGAAAGGTCAACTTGTCTTTAGTTTGATTTCTACTTGAGATTCAATCTTAAGCGAATTTTTTCTTTTCAACAAAGCATTTAGTAGTTCAAACTAAAACCTTCTTCTCTGATCATTAAATAATTATGTAAGGAATATTTTGAGGATACTTGCTGTGTACCAGGTGCTTTTGAAACATTATCATGTTTAACAATCAGAAGAGCCATTTAGGTAAGTGCTATCGGTAGCCCTATTTAATGGATTAGAAGCTGTGGCTTACTGCTAATTAGTGAAAGAGAAGGAAGTGAAAGCCATGCCCATCAATCTCAAACTTCCTATGACCCTATGTAACACATTCGTGCTAGTTTTATACATTTCTTATGTATACATACCACAAATATTTAGTGTAGAGGGTGTGGAGACTGACAGGAAAAGAGAGAGAACAACTTGTAATGAGCAATTTGTTTTTCCAGAATGGTCTTCAGAATCTAAAGACCTAAAGAGATAAAAATTCTTACAGTAAGTGAAATTCTAAAACAGTTTACTTGATTAATTTTGATTTGTTTATGCTTCCACCTTCACGACCACTCCAGACTGATGCCTGCAATCTCTCCTCCATGAATATTATTCAGAAACAGTCTTGCTGGAATGCTCACAGAGCTTCTTTTATCAGCAGTGATCATTACATGTGCATACCTGGGGAAGAGCTGGTACTATTCTGTCTTTATTTCAGTAACTGGCTCAGTTTAACATCTGTCAGTGCCATTTGGCTGTGGTGTTGTCTCTCTTTTTTTATTGTATCTCTTTTTTAACTCCATAATTTACTTTGTCAGTAGTACTAGCTAAAAGTAGGGTATAGACTACCTGAGAAACAATAGTTTTAGATAAATTAGATCAATACATCTCATTCTTGACAATTAGGATGTATCTAAAATTTTCTATGAGTCCCAATTTTTTATATAAAAAATACAGCATTCTTTTAACACAACAGATGTGTTTGTTAGTATTGTGCATTACTAACATGTCTTGCAAATTGAAACAAAGATTTAAATCAATGATGGATCAAGCAATTAGCACTTCTATTTATTCCCTATCCCAAATGACTTGTATAGCCTGGATCCAATCAGAACCAATGTGAAGGGAAAAATGTCTCTACAGTTCCATGAAAGTCTTTTGTACCAATAAATTTGTAATTCATTCAGTATGTGCAGGAATGCAGAAGGAGAAGAGAGAACTGATACAATGCTTCCAATTACTCTACAACATCTGAGTCCCTCTCCAGAAAACTAGTTCCATGATATGTATTCTACAGTATGAGATTGAGACTGCACTAGCACACTATTTATTTTGTTCATATTACAACAGCTTCTGAGTATAGGCTTACAATCTGTTCCATAGCCCCTTCTGGAAAGGTGCTGCTGCTCTTATACTATGAATCTCAAGACCAAATTCCCTAGGAAAACAGTCAATTTGCCTGCATGTAAAATATCCAAGAATTCTTCCCATCGTGGTTAACCTATGGATCCTTGATCTTTCCCTGGAGTGCTAATTATTTCCATTTCTTGCTTCTCCTAATTTCTTAGAGCCTGCTGGATTCACTTCAAAGTAAAATGCCTAATACCATATATTTTATGAAATATATAAAAGATTCTAATGTGAATTCTTTAGCAAAATGACCTTATTTCCTACTGTTCACTGTAAGTTTAGATTTTCACTTCCTAGAAACACTGAACCCCTTTACCAGAATATAAATATTTAGTTACTTCACACAATATTTTCACAAAAATTTCACATACCTTACAGCCTAATTAATTTTCCTCATAAATTGCTTATGTGTTCTGTTATAAAATATTCTCCCCAACCTCTCTGTTTATTGTCTATCCCTGTACCTACTATATCTAAACACATGCACAAAGAAATATAATTTTTGCACCAAAAGAACATATACTAATCACAGAGAGTAACCAGTTAACTAGTTGAATAAATTATTAATAAAGTATCATCCAGGAGTCCTGAATAAATACTTCTATAATTTTTTTGCTCTGTATAAGGAACCTTGCACATGTCAATGTCATGTCAGTGAGGTACCCTACATATACACAGCCCTTAAAACAGAATCTCAAGCAATGAGTTCAAATCACAGAAGAATACTATATATATATATAGTATATACCATATACTATATATATACTATAGTATATACTATATAGTATATACCATATACTATATATACTATATATACTATATATACTATAAATACTATATATACTATAAATACTATATATACTATACCGTATATACCATATATACCATATATACCATATATACCATATATACCATATATACCATATATACCATATATACCATAAATACTATATATACTATATATACTATATATACTATATAAACTGTATATGCTGTATATACCATATATACTATATATACTATATACTATATATACACAATATACTATATACTATAGTATATACTATATATATACTATATACTACAGTATTTTATATATATATATATATATATATATATATATACTGCCTAAAATTCTCATCTATATACTAGATTGTATTTTCAACTTTATATTCATTGTGGTTTTACTGTTCTTTTACTTGAAAATATTCAAAAGCAGAGGTGGAAAAAGAAAAAAAAATTATTAGTCTGCTTACAAAACCCAGAGTACCTCCAATTAAATAACTTCAAAAAAGAAATTTATTTTCTCACATTTCTGGAGATAGGGCAGTTCAAGATCAAGGCGTAAACAGGGTCTACTTCTCTAAGACCTCTCTCCTTGATTTTTAGATGGTCTCCTTCTCATATGACCTATACTGAACTCCTAGTGTCTTTCCTTGTCTAAGACCATAGTTCCAACAAATCAGTGCTTTACCCTTATAATCTCCTTTAGCCTTGATGGCCTTGGTAATTTTATTCTAAATACAGTCACATCAGAGAGCAGGACTTCAGCATATGAATTTATAAGAGAAGAAATTTAGTACATACTTTATCCAGAATTGATTTTTTAGCCTCAGCTAAATATTTGCAGCCTTGGCTAAATATGTTTCAATGTGAATTCAGATTTCTTTGCCTGTATTTCTTTCAGTTTATTTTGAAAGAAAGTTTAAATTATACCATAAACAAATTTGAGGCATTCTGGTGTTCTATACTTATGAAAATAATTTTACATTATTTCTTGCCAACATCGTATTTTCACATTTTAGTGACACTTTGGTATTTTTCTGTTTCTTGAAATAATAAAAATTACCAGGATAATGTGATTTAAGTAGATACTAACCAAAGTTAGTGAGATAATCTCAGAATGACCTTGCCTTCACTTCTTCAAATATATTTTTATGAACAGTTAAGGGAAGTAGCAAAAACATGGTTAATTAAGAAATACAATGTGTTGGCTCACATAATTGAATTCCAAAACACATGGTCATTGCTTCAAGCTTAGGAGGATCCAGGAGTTAAGATTAAATCATTTGGACTTTGTCTCTCTCTCTCTCTCTCTCTCTCTCTCTCTCTCAGGGATACAGTCTTGCCATTGCCATGTTGTCCAGGCTGACCTAGAACACTTGGGCACAAACAATTCTCCCAAACACCAGGGGTTCTAGACCTATGCTTCAGTGTTCAGCCTTCTCTCTTACTCTTTACATATGTCACATTGGTTATCAAGTAGGCTCTTGCTGTGCTGCATTGGCTTTATATCTAGCCATGTCTGAGAAAGACTGCCGCTTTCTTCCCACCAAAGGAACTATCTTGGGGTTTGACTTGGATCCTGAGCTTTTTGCTTGACTAATAACACTGTTAAGGAGGGACCAGACTCACTGTACAGCAGAGGAAATAAATGTCAATTAGCTGGTAAAACAAGATCACCCCTTCAGAATTCCAGAATGCAGGGTTTATGTCAGTGGACCAATCTTGCCATGTGGTTTGATAATATCTAGTGTATTCCTTCTGATTGCTTATTGGACAGCAAGAATGTACTAATTTCATTAATGCATAATGTGAAAGATTTATAAGTAAGTAATAATACTACAAAGTCATACATGCTGTTCTAGAAGCTATTCTTATACTATGGGGAACTTGAAAAAAACCTCTTAGATAATCACATAGAGCTGATTGGACTTGAGTAGGCAAATTCCAGTTTCCAAGAGTTTGGGTTGTGGACTGATATAGGTTGTTTATAAATATAATCTTTGGGATTCTGAAGTACTAAGTGGTTTTAAAAAGTTTTTTTTTAATATGTGGTACTTTTGTACTTGCATCATCCATTCCTAGTCATTAGGCCAGAAATTCAAACTTTTAAGCAATAATTGTATTAATAACACCCTCTGTGCCAGGCATTTGGCAAAGGACTTTGTAGACTATAGTTAATCACTCATTCCTCACAAGAAATCTAAGATGCCATCAAATGCCACTTTCCTATGAGACTTAGAGTTGTTAGGAACCTGCATGACGTGACATATGTGTGTATATGTGGTAAGTCTGCACTTTGAATCTCAGTTTATCTGATTTTAGATTTCCTAAGTTAAGGACAGCACTGTACTCACTTTAAGCTCCTTTCCCCCCTTCAAAACTCTTCACAATATATTGATGACCAAAATTAATCTTCACAATAGTCCTATAAAGTCATTACAAAAAAAACATAACAAATGAAGAAAATCTGACTGCAAATAGGCCAAACAGAATGCTCATGGTCATATGGCTAGTTTTCAGTACCACTGGGATTAGAACTGAATTCACTGGTTCCAAGTCTAGAGAAGCACTTTGTTTTAAGACAGTGGACCTGCCTCCTCTCTGTGGAGCAGAAACTGGTATCACCCAAACAAAATATGCTAATTCATATTCTTTTCTTTTTTCTAACAAGTTAATATTTTGATTACGCTAAAATGATAAAGGAAAAATAAGCAATTATTTTCTAGAGGAGGAAAAAGTTTCTTTGTTGAATTTCTGAGGCTTCAATATTCTACCCCTGTATTTTTAGGTCCAGCTGTTGTACATAAATTATAGCCACTACAGTGGTGTGTATATGTAATGAAAGCCAGGTACAATTGTCTTCTACCAATTCCATTATGTCAGTCTGTTTACAGCTTGCATAGACCTGGAAAGTATTGAACATAAACAAAATATAGCACACTATGCCAAGGAGAAAGTATACTTTCTTTCGAACGCCTCCAACTCCAATTCAAAGTAAACAATTATCTTGGGAAGTTATGTTTCTCTTCCCCAAAAAAACAGAAAATTCTGTACTGACTTGTCAGTGCTGCCAGTCACTATACAGACTAATCTTTAATGGGATACATTTGGAACATTTTTCTCCACATGACCCATATCTCATATCACTCACAGCTCTTCCTAGGTGCTCAGAATAACTTTCAGAATAAGGTAGAGTTAATAATGCAATCAGTACTTTGACATAGTACTTTAGGTCTTCACTGTTTTTTTATTGTCACATCTCAATACTCAAAACTTGGAAACATGAGCTGTTATGTTTATTTTATAAATGAGCAAATGGAAACTCACAGAAGTTACATAATTTATTAATGTCTCAAATGGCTTAGTAGGGACATTGTACAAGGTCTGTTTGAGATCTACATTTTCAGAAACAAGATAGAGTGATAACACAATTTATGCTATTTTATGATGGGAACTTTTTTAAAAGCCTGTTTAATTCTTAATGGACGGCTTATTTTTTTATTTTACAGGGGTTTACATGAAAAGTAAAAGTTGAAATAACCCAAAATTAGGTAAACTAAATTCCACCTTATGAAGTTAAAAGTTTCCCTTCTAAGTAACTTTAGAAATTAATATACCTATCAATAAATCTCTAAGTTATAATACAATTGCTCTAAAATAAACACCATTTCTTTAAAAGGCAGTATTTTTCTTTGAATGCAGAAATTTTTCATTAAGGATTTTAAATACCAAGTTCTTGCATATTAAAACTTTACTACTGTTTCAGCAATATTATTTTAAAGATTTTTCCAAATGAGTCAATTTAAAAATTGACAAATATAGGAAATAATATGTTTCTTCTCTTTGATTTTACTCTTTGAAATAATTTACTCTTGCATGTAATTTAAGCTTAGAAACTATTACTACAGCTTAATACAATTCATTTTGAATCAATAAGTATTCAAATTATATTTTCTTTTTTGTTTTATTTTATAGAGAATAAAACAAAACAAAACAGAAAAAAGAAAATCAGAATAGAACAACACAGGACTTCAAAACAGGAAATTAGCAATAGTTACCATAATGTCTCTTGTTTTCTTCATAATAGCTGAACTTACTTTCACACACAATGAAATCAAACACAACCAAACAGAAAAAAAAAAAATGAAAGCATTACATGACTTCAAAACAAAACAATGAGAATAATACATAAAAAAGATGGGCCAAGGGTTTGACTCAGCAGCACAAGCACCTGCCTGGCAAGTGCAAAGGTCATGAATTCGATCCCTGGAAACCCCCCCTCAAAAAAAACACAAGAAACAGGAAATCAACAATGGCTACCGTAATGTCATTTGTTTTCTTTGAAACAATTGTGCATATCTTCACACACAATAAAATCAAACAAAGCAAAACAGAATAAAACCAATCAAAACTAAAGAATGAAAGCATTATAGGACTTTAAAATGGAATAATAGGAAAACAACCATGGTTACCATAATACATCCTGTTATCTTCAAAATAGCTGCCTATACCATCAGACCCAGTAAAATCTAGTAAAACACAGAACAAAACCAAACATAACAAAATTATGAAAATGATACAAGAGTTCAAGACAAGACAATAAGAATATGACAGTGGTTACCACCTTCCCCTCTCACGTGTTTCCTCCCCTTTCACTTTTATAACTATTGTGCTTTTTTGGATCCCACTAACTCCTTCAGCTTTTTTTGTGCTAGGCAGATAACTCATTGTGTACCCATATGAGTTCAAACTGTTTCACCCATGAACATGATCTCCAGTTGCATCAATTTACCTACAAGACCCTTAAAATTATCCTACTTTATAACTGGGTATCTTCCCATTTTATAAAACACCATATCTTTCTTATCCATTCTATGGTTGATGGGCAAGTTACCCTTGCTTTTTTTCTGGTCTCCTGTCACGTGGAACATTGTTTTCACTCCTGTGATTTTCAGTCTGTGAATTTCGTTTTCAGTTAAATGTGTTTCTTGCATACAGTGTATCATGGATCTTGTTTCTTGATCCACTCTCCCTGTGTTTCTTTTTATTGCTGACCTGAGGCCGTCTACATTAATGGTTACAAACAGCATACATTGGTTTGTCTCTGCCATGCTATCCTCCTGTTGTTAGCCCTCCACTTTTCACCTTCATTCAACTGCCTATCTTGTTTGGTGATCTTCTGCTGCTGCTGTTCTGGGAACAATGGTCATCTTTATCTCTCTCTAGAATATCCTTCGGAACTCTTTGTAAGGTTGGTTTGGTGATCATGAATTCCTTCAATTATTCTTTATCACAGAAATATCTTATTTCTCCACTAATTTTGAAAGATAGTTTTTCAGGGTACATCATTTCAGGTTGGAACTTGTGTTTTTTCAGGACTTGAAACACTTCAAACTCTCCTTGACTTGATGGTTTGTGTTGACAAATTTGCCATGATTCTAATTAATTTTCCTTTATAGATGATCTTTTTATTTTCTTGAATGGTTTTTAATATTCTGTTCTTGTGCTGAATTTCTGGGTTTTTAATTATTACATATCTAGGTGTAGATTTACTTTGGTTATGGCTAGTTTGAGTGTTATATACCTTGCTTATCTGAATGCTGGATCCTTTTCCCATGTTTGGGAAGTTTTCTGTTATTACTTCTGTAAATAGACTTTCTACTACATTGCATGTAAAGAGAAAACATTGGCCATTCCCAGAGACAAAAATCTCAGTGATAATGTTTCACTGTAAATTAATAAATTAATCAAACTAATAACTCATACACTGTGATTTGGCAGTCCATGCAGTTTTCCCAGGGGAAGCAATGTCCTTCTCCTGCAGATTCCAATATTTGAGGCAATTATATTTTTCATTGTAAACTGAATTGACATTTAGTCCCAAAATTTGGTTTAACTTTACTCTTTCACAAAGTGGTAAGCTGACCAAAATCTAGTCAGGTTTTGAATGTGTAAGCCTTCTGATAAAATCCTTCCAACCACGTCCTTCCATGTTAGCAAGTTCTATGTAGCCAGGCTGAGAGTTTTCCAGTAATATGTGTGCCAGTTAAATCAATCTTCGTTTTATGATTATTTTGCTGCGTAGAAACTGCATTTCCCCCTAAGGAGCAGAAAAAGATTATTACATTCTCTTTCTCTATTGCTTGACCTTTCAAACATTTGCCAGTGTAACTCATTCAATTAATCCATGTATCAAGATGAGTTCATCGTTCTTCAGTCAATCAGTCAGTCAGTCAGTCAGTCATACTAGTATCCAGAGACTCTAAGTGATAACCTTTGTTATGTTTGATGTAGAAAAGTTAGGGATAAGGATCTCAGTCTAGTGGAAAAAACAAAAATAATTTTATAATGATTTGGTAAGCTGGTGGTGAGAATCTGATGAAAGTAACTTACCCTCACTAGGGATTAAGGGTAGAGAAATGAGAGTGAAGAGAAACAAGAAATTTCACACAGAGACCCAAGCCTCAGCAATAATGAAGAGTGAGATTTATCGGGAAAAATGTAAACTGTTACATTAAAAAAAAAGTCCTAAACATACAGGGGAGGAGAATTTCTCAGTGGGTGGCCTGGAGAGGTAAGCAGAGATTAGTATGACCATATTTAGTGTAGGAATCTTTTAGCAGAAGTATCCTTATGGAAATCCTCCATCATTCTTATCTATTCTGCTTGTAACTACATACAGCAGGGATGAATAAACTGTTTCTGAAAGGATAAAATAGCAAATGGTTGATTTGCATGCTGTCTGGTCTCTTTCACAGCTGTTCAACTCTGCTGTTGTAGACTGAATGCAGCTATTGACAACACATAACCCTGAAGGCATGGTTGAATTCCCTAAAATTTTATTTACCAAATAGAAAGCAGGCTGGAATTGGCCTCTAGGAAATACTTGCTCACCACTAGTCTAGAAGATTTTCTCTTTAAATAGTAGAAAATTATCTTTGGAAATAATACAGATTAACCAGCCTCACACCTAAAACAACAGGGAAATTCTTTATCTGCAGAAACTTATCAAAGTTGATTACTATTTTCTCTCTGACAAGGGTCAATTTTAAATGGGAAATCTGTAAAAATGCATATTTATAAGATTCATTAATATCACTAATAATATATTCATTCTATTGCTCCCTACAAGATAGAAATCTCAAAATTTTTTGAACTTGCAAACATGACAACTGCATTTGTACAAAATGTAAAGGATGCACTGTTTCACATAACCTTCATGATAACTATATCAACCTTGGAGGAAAGATGTGGTGTTTCAGTCAAATTATTTCCAGGATGCAGGAAAACATCTGGTATAAAGAACTGTGGTCATGTGCATTTGAGTAATGAGAGATATAATTTTCTAATTATTGAAACATTAGGGCCCATAAAGGTGAAATAGTTTGAAAAGGTGAGAAGAGGAACTAAAATCTAGATAAGCTGAATCTGAAATTTTAACTTCATTTATATTCTATAGTTACAGATATGAAAAAGAATGTTCTAGAACTCAACACTTAGCATAATGAATATTGGGTATATGCATTAAGATTATTAAAATATAGATATAATCTATGAAATGGACTTAAGGTTTCATTTTTCCTAAACATCCCTCAAGGAATTGCCTATTTACCCTCCCTCCAGCAGTTCCATAGTCACACAACCAAACTGGTTAATCCAAGCTATTTAATTCATAGATGGCACCTGGCCCAGTCCATGCCATAGAAGGACTTTCATGGATGTTGTAAAAGTGTTGTTAAGAAACAGACTGCAAAGTCCAAACCTAAGAGTCAGTAGTAGTATTGCATCATGTGGACCAAAACAAAAAAGAAGAATGAAGCAACCTACAGAAAGAAGCTTGCATGAAAGTCAGAGAATTCTGAGATTTGTCATGGTTTGGCTATTCCGGATACTTAAAGATGACCTTCTCTCTTACATCTGATAAGACAACCCCTGCACCTTAAAATATATTATCTTTTGCATTTTGGTTTAAGTTATTTTGATTTCTGTTTGACTTTTGGTTAATTAAAAAGTTATAATTACACTGGGGATTTAGCTCAGTGGCTTAAGCGCCTGCCTGGCAAGCGCGAGGTCATGAGTTCGATCCCCGGTACCAAAAAAAAAAAAAAAAAAAAGTTACAATTAGTACAGAATCACTCAAAATGAACATAGTCATAAGCCAGCCATGGTGGTACACACCTGTAATCCTAGCACTTGGGGGTCTGGGGCATGAGGATCACAAGTTCAAGGTCAGTGTTAGCTACACTGTGAGACACTGTGTAGTTATGGAGAGAAAAGACACACAGTTAGTGCTTATCTGCAGGTATCTGATTTGAATCTAGAAAAATCCTATATTTACAAAATAAAAAGGGAATTAGAACAGCTATCCAGATTATGAAATCTGTAAAAGACAAAAATTTCCAAATGAAAATGTATGAGCAAATATGTGAACCCCAAAACACATTATTTTAATCCATATGATGTCATATAAAGTCAGAATAAATTATAATGTGCAATCTTACAGAGAAAATGCTATGACAGGTTTTGTGAAAGATGATGATTAAGATTGAAAACAAGATGATTTTTCTCCATCATCAAAACATAACAGCTGACTGGCTAAATGAGTGTCCATGCCAAATGAGTATTGACTTGTTGCCTCCTTCACCTATATTAATTTAGAGAATGTTAAGGATTAGCAGTGTGTGATCACTTGTCATCAATTCATTTATAGTTTTAAAATATTCCAGGTTACAGATATGCATATACACATTCAAACATGCTTGCCCCTAACGAATTTAAGGAGACAGACTGATTTTCTCTCAGAATTCCGCGAGCAGAAGAGGGTTTGGAAAAAACTTATAGTCATTCATTTCGCCATAAATGATTGTATAAGCATCAGTAACTGTTCCAGAAGTGACATGACTCCCCTCTGAAATATAGTCTTCTTAATACTTCACACAGCATCTGCAGCACCTGGGAATTTGTTAAAAGTGAAAATTGTATCTCTTAAGACCTACTAAGTTAGAAACTCTGAATTTGGGCCAACAATTTATGATTCTGCTAAATACCAGTTTGACAGCCAATGCTACAGCACAAATAAGGCTCCTTAATAACATTTTAGGAAGCATAAGAGAGAAATGATGCACAATGAAAGTGTTTACATTCACTTCTTTGGGCAATGGGACAACCAAGCTAACATAATCAAGTGTCCAGTATGCTATTTTCGCATAGCACGCATCATCACTGTACTATGCTTGCATATCTTATACTTGGAAGTGAAACATTTGAGCATTACACTGGTTAATGAATTAGACTCCAATGTTGAAAAACTTTACACAATCCATATTTAGACTATTTTATCTCATTTTCTTAGGCTATTACAGTGAATGATTTGGTCACTCAGATGTCTTATTCAGTGATTGCACTGAATACTTTTAGCAAAGTATTCCTGTTTTTAAAGTGATTCTCGCTTGCATTTATTGAGATATGTCTGATACACTTTGGCATTGATTACTTTAATTTAATATTTAGCACTGACGTATATTTTGGAACAATTATGAAAATAATTGTAATATTTATTAACATGTTACTTCTATGTTTCTAAGTGATTCCATTTAATTGTAGGAAAATTGTCAGTGATCTTTAAATGTCATTGAATTTCTGGCAATTTTTGCAGTTAAAACTCTTTATCCATAGGTGGTGCTAGAAATTTAGGATTTATTCCAGGAGTTGAACTTACTGAAAAAAGGGGAAAAAATTTAAATGCCGTTTTAAAGAGAAAAAAATTATTCTGGCTGTGTGTGTGTGTGTGTGTGTGTATAAACAATTATTCCATGTATTTATCTACTTATTAATTTTACAGCTCTGCCTAACATAGTTCGACTGGTTAATGGTAAAGTGCCTCATGAGGGTAGAGTGGAGATCTTCCACGAGGGCCGTTGGGGCACCATTTGTGATGATCGCTGGGAAATACGAGTTGCAACTGTCATCTGCCGAAGTTTGGGATACAGAGGCGCTCACGCTGTGCACAAAAGAGCTTATTTTGGGCAAGGTAATGTAAAGAAAATTTTGCTTTTAAAAAAAGGAAAGTTATGAAATCAAGTTAATTTTTGTCAACATCAGCTTCAAAAAAACTATCAGAATTTCAGAGTAATGTAAGGAAGAAGTATTGATTAAAAGTGTGTGTCTAAGACACTAGAGAGAATTCTGTCCCTACTAAGTTCATCTCTAATGAACATCTCTAATGAGACAGGCGTATGTAGAATAGTGGCAGTTTCCTACAGGGTTTTTGTCAATGGCCTTTCCTAAAAAGACAAAATAAAAAGAGAGAAATATTCTAAAAATGATATGTGCTGTCTGACAATCTGCAATGTTTAAATTTCATTTAGACTCACTTAGCCAGTGAATGTTGATGTAGAGCCAGGCAGATAAATAATAGGAACAAGTGAGGTATTGTCCAGGCACTGACACATCCTGAGTGATTCAGTTTACACAACTGGGTTGGGGGGAGCAACTGAGCAATCTATGTGATCACCAACATTCTTTCTTCTGTGGAACTGGAGAGGAAGGTGCCAAACTTCATTTTTACATCCTCATGAGGTCTCCGAGACAGGAATAAACCGCTCATCCTCTCAAGAGCTCCTGTGTTTGCTAAGGGCAACGATAAAACAGGAAAGAGAAAGCAGCAATGGCTTTCTGTACTTACTATTTCTGGCTGATCCTTTTTCAGGAGAGGATTGAGGAAAGCAGAACGTTACTTTCCCCTCATTTTGAGGTAGTCCAAACATCCAATAATTATTTAGGTGCATGTGCATTTGTGTGTATTCACTTCCAAGATTCAGTAACCTGTTCTATGGGTGAATGAAAAGGATTAAAAGAGAATTCGCAGGGGAAAAACATTTAAATGCATCCCCATGAAATTTTTACTATAGAATTTTTCTAAATTGCCATATTAAAATAGGTCTTATATGTAATTAAAAATATACTTCAATTCTGAATGAGGAAGACATTAGGTAAGGATAGCCGTACACACACTTTTAATCAATATTTCCTACTTACATTACTCTGAAAATCTGATAGTTTCTGAGAAGCTGATGTTGACAATAACTTGATTTCATAATTGTTCTTAATCTAGATAAATGTGAGAAAACTGGTAAAGGGGAGAGGAAGTTGCATGTAAAATTATAAAGATGAAATAATAGCATTTTGAGGTAATCTTATCTATAAATAAAATTTCCAAACAATCTTATTATAAATATTTATAAATAGGTAAAATAGGAGAGTATATCAAATCACCATATCAGAATATTGGTGATGATATAGATGTTTTTAAAAGCCTAAAAGATTAGTTATATTGTGCTACAAATTTGTGAATAATGACCATAGGTTAGGCATTATGTTAATACCCAAATAATATTGATTATAGGACCCGCTTCTATCCCTTGTTCCTTTATCTAGATGAATTTTGGTATCAGACATAAGGCATAGATTTAAGCAGGGATCCAGGGTTCTAACATTGTTAGAGGCACGAAGATACGGAAATTTCATGAAGAGACTGAACATACAATAAAGCATTGATAATGTGTATCCTGCAATGTTGCATGGGGAAAGAATCCATGTCTATGATAACTGAAGTGCACACAGTGAGGCTACTTATTTTAATTACACACTGTATAAAACATTCCAAATGATTATTAACATCCATGAAATAGATTATCTGCAATTCTAGCAGAAGACGTACAATTCTTACCTGTGGTATTTTATTCACCTGGTAAGTGGGAAAAACTACTGTTATAGAATAATGGATAACTTAAGATTCTCAGAATATAATTTGGCTACAAAATAAAATATAGTGCTTATCAATTATTCAGATAATTTGTCACAAGAGAAGAAAAATATCCTAAAATACCTGTAATCCGGATGAGTTCTTTTATAGCTTACATCAGCCACAGAGTTGCATTTAGCTTAGTTTCTTTACGAAACAAGTCTGATAGTGCAGTTTAATAACCCTTAGATATCAAGGCAAACATTTCATCTATTACAAAAAGAAAACAAAATTCAGGGGAAAGTAGTTTTTGTACTTTAATTCAGGGGAAACTAATAAGCTTTTGCAAAATACTGTATCTAGTACCACAGCATTATTTTTTCTCTGCTCATGAAGCCTTGCCATGGACTTCAAAGATCTTTTTCCTCGGAGTTCCTACATAGGTGGGAAATGCATAGTTGGAAGTTCTTGTCTTCAGAGTGCATTAACTTTTAAGGCCTTCTCTCTCAAGTGAAATACTCTTATTCAAAACTTTTTATTCATCTTTCTTGTATCTCTAAAGATTTTTGGTTTAAACCAAAGAAAGGAAGAAAGTGTGTGTCCTGAAATACTTACCAGGAAGTATTTTCTGTTTCAGTAAGGACTGAGACACTAGGACTTAGCCTTGTGTGAAATTATTCACCTGGTTACATGAAAACGTAAGGCTTAGGTTTCCTGATATAACTGACTGCTTGTCTAGAATGCCTCTAATTTTATTGAGGTTGTATGTTTATGTTGGTGATCCTACACATTATCTCTATTTTCTTATAATGAAGTGATAAAATGTGTCAGTTTTTTTTTTTTCCTTTCATATTTGGGGGTACCAAGTGAAGCAGTTTTGGAAGACTACAAGTTTTATAACTAAGAAAATATGAGTTGAAATCTTAGCTGTGGTCTTTAAGTCTCAAAGTTTCAGGGAGACATAAAGAAAGAGAGAGAGAGAGAGAGAGAGAGAGAGAGAGAGACCACTTGAATCTAAAGTGCAGTAGAATATGGAAATTGTCCACTACCAAGTCCAGGTGTTGCTCAGTACTGAAAGAGATCACAGCCAGCAGCTAGTAATGAGTGAAAGAAACATGCATCAGGCTTTGCATACATTGCAAGCTTATTTGCCATTCTCCTTGAACAGGAGAGTCAGGAACACATTATACTGCATAGTGACATGGATGATATTTCAAAGATCAGAAAGGTACATGTGATTTTCCTTTAGACAGACGTGTGAAAGGAGCTCTCATAACCTCCTAACTCTACTCAATATTTACCCAGCTTGCTTCAGGTTTCTGCTTACAATTCAGTATCAAAGAACTCAGGCATGGTTAGGAGGGTTTTAAATAATAAACCAAGATGAGCTGGGACAAAGAAACATTAGAACCAAGTCTATTCATTCTGAAAAGAAGTATTTTTAAAAAAACTAAATTTCATGGTCAGCTTTACTGGATGTATTTTAAGAGACAGGCTTACACTGTAAACTGCTTTGAGATTAGACATGGTGAACAACTTTATTAAGTTAAGTTATTTAGACTCCTCCTTCTTTTACTATTCTTCCACCTTTACAGTTTTACCCAAGAGATAGGGAAAATGCAATTTTGAATGTGAAATATAGACAGAAAAAGAAACTTAAAAATATGAGTGAATGGACAGGAAAAGCAAAAGGAAATATGCATTAAAGTTTTAATTATTTAATATTTATTCATTATTTAATAATGTTTAAATAAATATTTAATAATATTTAATATTTATTATTTTCTTAGAAAAAAATAAGAATCAGATCAATATTGTATGGTACATAATTACCAAAACCGAAATAAAAAGAAAAAAATGTAAATGTATTTCTTTGGTATAATTCCTCATTACAGAAAGATTATAATTTTTGCACACACTCTCAACACTCCCTCCCCTTTATTTTTCTGGTTTTAAAATAACAAACCTGACTTACGAGAGATAATCCATGTTAGCTGTAAGAACAATTAGTTTTGCAGCTGCAGCAAAATGATTTATTGGAATAAAGCTTAAAGCACACTCCTTTAAATAGGTTCCTTCCTTTGGATGTATTTTTTTTCATAAAGTGAAATGTTCTTTCTTTTTCCTGAGCAGACAAAACCAGTGAAATTAAGGAAGTGCTGAGAGGTATCTGGTGTTTTTCACTGCATGGCACAGCAAGGGAGAGGCGTCACTTTTCATTTCCTATAAAGGCTTTCTTAACTCTTGTTCCAGGGTCTCTACCTATAGTAAGCACAGAAGAGCGTTATCTGACAGTGGTGACCTCTGGAAAATCCATTCAGGTGTATCTGAGTCTGTGTAGATTCTGATGAGGAAAAAAGCTGGACGAGAGTAGCTATTTTGTCTTCTCCTGAGTTCACAGCCAGTATTTCAGGTTTTACATACTACACTCTCCCTACTGAAAGCTCTGAAATGCAGATGTTTGGATGTTGGCTATTATGGAAGGGACTTTAAAGCTTAGAGAAGTTATAACATACCTATTTTGTTACTTCTGAGAACAAAGACATTTCTGAAAGTAGAAAAACATTATTTATCAAGTGCCTATCGTATAATCTTCAGCACTCACAGTGTCTGTGAGAAAAAGATATCACAGTCTCAATATTTCAGAGAAAAAGTAAGCATAGCTAGCAAAGGTCACAAACTTGCCTGAATTAATATAGCTAGTATGGTGAAGTGAGCATATCAAGTCCGTGTCTTAACCTGGATCTCATATCACACTCTTTCCACCAGACAGAATATCTGTCTGAATACTTTACCCTTAAGCAATTTGTTATTTTAAAATCTTGATTCTTTAAAATTACTAAAAGCAAGTGAAATATCAGTACTATTATAGCCTCATCCTTTTAGTCCATCTATATAAAATGTAGGGAAACTAAGTGGCTTCTTCATAACCACAAAACTAAAATCTCAACTGTGGTCCATGTCTGCTCTATTCTGAGTCCAGTGACATTTTAACTTTCATTCAGAGCACAATGTTCTTATTAAGAGAAACTCCTCACAAAGCATTTCCGATCTGAATCATAAAATTAATATGAATGCAATTATCCACTACTAATAGATACATCCACACATTTTAAAATATTAATGACTTGTGCTTTGTCAGAAATCTATTCAACAGCTAATTTCAAATTGCATCATTTTACTGTATATCTGGTTAATATATGAAATGTGATTGCAATTTCCCTATAAAATGGTGATAATCTAAAAATCAAGGGATATTAATATGTCTTTTTTTCTTGGAATTAAACACAGACTCTTTACACTTAAGAATATCCCTATCCCTTGTTTTAACTTTTTGCTTTTGAAAAAGAGTCTCACTAAATGTTAAGGCTGGGCTCATACTTGTGATTTTTCTGCCTCAGCTTCGCAGAATGCTGGTATCAGAGGCTGTGCCAAGACACTTAGCTAATATCTAGCATTTTAAAAAAATGTGGCCAGAGTGGGGTGAGAACTGGGGATGTAGTTCAGTAGTAAAGCACTTACCCAGTATGCCTTGGGTTTGGTCTCTAGAAACACACACACACATACAAACACACACACACACACACCACACACCACACCACACCACACCACACGACACACACGCATATTAAAAGAAAATAGAATTATCAGTGAAATCTACAAAGTGTACTTTCAGACAACATAAACCAAGCTCATATCTCCAGAAGTCATAGACAACACTTTTACTGTTGCCTACTGTTAAAAATACATTATAAGTCCTCCCTCTGGCCATAACATTGTAAAGTAAATTAAAGATATGTAGATGACTAGATAGGTAAAATAGAGAGGCAGGTAGGCAGACAGATATACACATAGGCAGATTAAGGATGAGAGAATGAAGCATATTTAAAATATATGTATCAATTTTATGTTTCCACTGAGTAAACTAGATAGGCCATAAAATAGAGAAAGAAAGAAAGAAAGAAAGAAAGAAAGAAAGAAAGAAAGAAAGAAAGAAAGAAAGAAAGAAAGGGAAAAGGACAGTAACAACAAAAATAGTTGAATGGTTGTTATTATCTAAAGAAATAAAAACATTTGTTTTTTATCTCAGGTATAAATGAGGATAAAATTGTATGAATCGTTGCTACCTTGGAATTAATTTTTTAATGCAGAAAACAATTTGGAATGAAATAGGATATATATATTAAATAAAATTTTCCTTTAGGCTCCATATTCCTGAGTATATTAACATAAAAATAAAACAACAAATCTTTGGAAATTATTTCCATAACTCTATTTTGGCACCTATGTAGCTAATGAATATCACTAAGCTTTAAGCATCATTATGTTTTGCTGCTTGGCTCTGTTTTCTGTTATTTTGAGAAAGCTATACACCCTTTCCAACTCTCAGTTTATCTATGAAATGGAAATAATTGTCTATATTTTACAAGGTTATTACAAGGAGTAAACTTAAGAATTATAAGCACAAAGACATAGCGTATTGTCTTTCATGCAAGAACTCAAACACGTTCACTATTTCTGAATCTTTTCCACATAACAAAAGAGAAAATTTACTGAAAGGCAGGATTTATTTATCATATCTGTGTTTCTGCCGTGAAAAAGAACTAGGAAAAGAACCACAGGTTCTACATGCAAATGTCATCTCTACAATTGCAATGTGCTTCAGTGGTTCATCTGCCTCCTCCCAGTAGGAGGTCAGTCCAGCAGGGTAGGTACCTTAGTTTTGCTCACTCATGCAGGCACTCAAAACACATTTGTGGCATGATGGAGTCTAAAATGCAGTGGCTTGCAGGAAGTCATTGACAAAAGGCACTAGCTCTGGGCAGACACCAGGTGAAATAATGTGTAAAGTTCCTTATTCTAATTTTCACATTTCTTAGAAGGAAAATGGCACTATAACAATGTTTAATTTTTGAAGGTTATCATAGAATTCAAGAAGATAATAGAATAAATGCACATTGGATATTTTCTTCCACATAGTAAATTTTTAAAATAGTAAGCTTACATTTTCATTATCACCACAGGTTTGGTATTTCAGCACTCATGAATTCCTTTACCACTGTTTTTAAAAATGTGTGCTCACATGTCAGGATGTTAATTGACTGAGTAATTTCCTTCCTATCCTGCTCTGCTGGAAGCGTGGTACAGTCAATGGGTGGATTCTCATTCTTGATTCTTTTTGCCTGATCTATAAAAGTTCTGAAGTGCCGAGACCTAAATCTAATCACTAAATCTGCAAAATATACAGTGAATACATCACAGTACCTGGCAACAAAGTCATGGAACCACTGCATTCTTGGCCTTCCAGAAATCTGAGAGAGCCCTGGCTTCCTCCAAAGTTTGCATTTCTCTTTATTTATCCAGTTTATAAACAATAATAAATGTAGTAAATACAAGTTACAAATGTCCCATTGCTTTTGCTCTCTTCCATGTTAGCATGGAAGTAATGTTCCATGCTAACATGGAAGTAACTGTCAGCATTTGTCTATATTTTTGAGTAGCACTTTGGGATTTTCCAAAACTTTTTATAAGATTTTGCACACTTGAAATACACACAAATACACTCGCACATACATGTAAGAGGCATACTCAATACAGTAGGATCATCTTGAAAATCACGAAGTTTCTCATAAGGCTTCTGATTTAGAAGTCATATTCTCTTAAATACTTTTTTTTGTCTGCCATACAAAGATTACACGAATGTACTGGTTTATTTTACATATGGAAATAAAACTGTCTTGTTTAATTCTTTTTTTTGGGCGGGGGAGGAGGCTGGGTCTTGCTGTGTAGTCCAGACTGGCCTCAAACTCACTATGTAGCCTAGTGCCTCAGCTCCCTAGTGCTGGGATTACAGGTGTGCACTACCATGTCAGGCTCTAGTGTCCTCTTTAATTCTAAGAATAAATAAAAGCAGAAGTCTTAAAAGAAAATTTTTATATGGAATGATTCCACAATAAAACTCTTTTATAATCACATTTTTATAAATTAAACATGGAGTACCTGAAAATTAAATTCCTGTTAGGGGCAAAATTAAGTTCAGTTGGATTTCAGTAACAACTACCAGTATTTCAAAGTGCAGTGACTGTGTTCCAGTGTGGCCTTTCACACTCTAATCTTTAATCTGTGCTTTCACAGTACGTGCACCTTTGTTACAACTCATTACTACATTTTAGTAGTTTATGTGTTTGCAGAGTATCAAGTTTTCTGAAGTGGAATATTCATTTTTTATCATAAGATTAACAAACTTGAATATTAAAATCTTATTTTAATTAGTGAATAAGTTAATGATTTCATCCTACTCAAACATAAATATTTAACTATGCTTACCAATGCAGTTTTATTTGATTGTTGCAGGTACTGGTCCAATATGGCTGGATGAAGTATTCTGCTTTGGGAGAGAATCATCTATTGAACAATGCAATATCAGGCAATGGGGTGTGCGAACCTGTACACACGCAGAAGATGCAGGAGTCACATGCACTGTATAACATATCATATTTTCACTTGCATTTATAAAATCATTGCTGCAAGACAATGTCTATTACTTTGTGCTAAAATCAGTTTAATTAATATATAAGTGATTGATTATTTGTTATAGGATATATAGATACTAACTTCATACTTACATAAAAACTATGAAGATAATTGTATCTGTAATAAGTAATCTAAAGAAAATTTTGTAATTGAGAAAATCTACTGAGTTTAATCCAGTCTAGAAAAGAATTTAACAATGTCAATACAATTTATGGGCTAATATCACTGTGGAACAATGAGGAGCACTAACTCCAAGAAGCAAGATTTTTTTTTCATTTAAAAGAGAAAAAAATGGAAACTATGACATATAATTTCAAAACAGGATAATAGGAAATTAGTAATGATTAATATATTGTGTATTGTCATCCATCTTTGTGATTTTTTTAAAGAGCAGCTAAGTCGAAGCACTATTACAGTATTATACTTGTCTGGTCATCTACCATCAAATTAAACATAAAATGTAAGAACAGAAGAAAGAAAGGAAGAAGATGAAGATGAAAATGAAGAACTATCACATAAGAGATGACACTGAAATGCTGAACATTTTATCTTAATCATCCAGATGATTGTAAATAAGCACTTGAAATTTTTCCATACACTATGGTGTTCAGTGGTTCCAGGTTCTTTCTATCTCATTCAAAGAATTGCATTAGACAATCATTGAAGTTGAAAATGCAAAATTTAATAAAAGTAGGTGAAGAAGAAGGAAGAGAAGTGAAGAAAAAGTGAAGTGCAAAAAGAAGTAAAAGATGCAAATATATGCCATGCACACCAGACAGGCTGCGGCAAAATCTGAAAGGAAGCAGTTCAAGTAAAGTCAATTGCCGCTGTCTTTTATATCCTCTTCTCATGTCAGATCTGGGCCATGATTTACAGGTTGTGCCCTACTTTCCAGCCTTCTGACCATGCCCCAGTCTCCTACCTCACCACAGAAAAATACTGTATTCAAGTGATGTGTCAACTGAGGCATGTGCCTATATTAAATCATATATCTAGTAATATTTGTCTTAAGGGGAAAATGGAACAATTGGAGCCTGAGTTAATATATGTGTTGCCAAGTGTGGTGGCACATGCCTGTAACCCCTGCACTTGGAAGACTAAAGCAGGGAGAACATCTTCAGTTTGAGGCCAGCCTGGGCTACATAAGCAAGTTCAAGCCAGCCTGTGCTACATAGTGAGACCCTGTCTCAAACAAAGAAAAAAAAGGCGGTAATGTTTATACCCAATCCAATAATGGTGAAAATTATGAAGATGATTGTGTCTTGTTCTTCTATAGAAACATTGAAAAGCAAAAAGAAACTGTCAGAACCAACTGTCTTAGGATTCCAGAAAAAGTCAAAATTTTATAACAAATAAAGAAATATTAAGCTGGTAAAAAGTCAACTTCAAAACTATAGGAAAATTTTGCGACATTTTCACTTGTCATTGCCCTATTCATTTTGGCTGCAGTGGTGGCTTTGGTCTTGAGGCAGTAACAGCCTAAGTTTCCAACTTGGAAATATTGTACTTGGATCCAGGGGAAGCAGAGCTCTTCACAAAACATTGCGCATGTGTATTGTAGTCTCTCATAAAGCATATCTGAAGGAATGAAGCTAAGGCAGATCAGATATAAAATGTACCTGAAGGGATGATCAGAACTTTCAATGCTACAAACACCCCACTGCAGCACATACACCACAGTGTTGCCAGCGCTGATATAAGACATTCATCTCTGTTTCACTTAGCTTGAAATTCAGCTTGTAAAAGCAGTGGCTATTGTCTAAAACTCTGCAAACTGAAGTAATAACCCTCATGTTCTTGGGTCAATGGAGTACAGTGGGAACATAACATAGACTGTATAGGGGATGGTGGCAAAAGCTGGGGAGAGTTTTCATAGGAAATTAGGATATTAAAAGTGTGTACAGAGAAATTTAGAAAAGATGTACATGCCCAGTACAAAATATATGCATTGAAAAACCCTGAGAATAACCTGTAATTTTACCCTGGGCTGATTTCCAGGCTTAGTGTAAGTCTTGCTAAAGGTTAAAGAAGTGCCTATTATGGAAGCAATCTGAAATGCTGGGATTGGTGGGTTGTAATTGTTTGACTGGTATTTTATGGTTGTTTGTTGTTTTTGTAGAGGTTTTTGTCTCTATTTTTTTTTAGGCCCTAATATTTCAAATCACTAGGCAAGTACAAGTTAAGGAATGGTGATCTCAGGGAATATCAGGAATAAGAAACATCATTATGGAAATCCATTATTAAAAATTAGACTTTAGCAAGCACAATATATAAACTGTAACAAAAGAAAAATATTGGCTTCTGAGACTTGCCACATTGTAATGTTAAATGATTTTTTTCAACAAAAAATCATAAGGCATAAAGAAATAAGGGAGTATGACTTACTGAAAGAAACAAAAAACAGGCCCTGAGAAAGTTCTCATGTTAATTTTACTAGACGTTATAACTAGAGAGGTATAACAGCACATTTGATCCAGTAGAAGAAACAATCCATATGAAGATAAAATTTTTATATCTAAGACTCAATAAAAAAAAAGAAGGAAAATTTGAAATAACCTTAGAGATCTATAGGACATCATCAAGTGGCCAAAACCATACATTTCAGAGTCCCAGAAATAGAAGAGAAAAAAAAATGGAACACCTGAAGAACACCTGAAGAAATAATGGGTAAAACTTCCAAACTTTGATGGAAGACACACGTATACATGTCCAAAAATATGACAAGTTTTGAATAAGATAGTCAAAGAGACCTACACCAGGACATATTATAATCAAACTCTACAAGGATAAAAGTAACAAGAGTCTTGAAATTACCAAGTGAGAAGCTGCTCATTGTATTCAGTTGATTACCAGTAAGATAAACATCACCTTTCTCACCACAAAACATGGAGATAAAAAGCATTTGGGTGATGTATTTAAATTCAAGAAAGACAGAAAGACAGACAGACAGACAGACAGACAGACAGAAAAGAAGGAAGGAAGGAAGGAAGGAAGGAAGGAAGGAAGGAAGGAAGGAGGGAGGGAGGGAAGGAAGGAAGGAGGGAGGGAGGTAGGGAAGGAAGGAAGGAAGGAAGGAAGGAAGGAAGAAAGAAAGAAAGAAAGAAAGAAAGAAAGAAAGAAAGAAAGAAAGAGAAAAAGCTTTATTAACAAAGAATTCTATTTGTGGCAAAATTGTTCTTCAAAAATGAGAGAAAAGTTAAGAAATTTACAGATAAGCAAAAGTTGAGAGATACTATTTCCATGAGGCCTGAGAAATGAGAAATTTTAAAGTTTCCTTCAGTGTTTTTTTTAATTTATTACTTTTAATAGTATATGTTTTCAACACAAAATAACTATTCATTATGTACATAAAGCATGTTAATTATTTTTTAAATTTTATTTTAAAGATAAAAAACCAAATTTCAAAACAAGAAAATAGGAGAGTAACAATGGTTAATATATTATGTATTGTTTTCTTCAAAGTAGTTTCTCAAAGTACAAGATATGGGCTTGAAAAATTGTCCAAATAATATTAGCACAAATCCTTCTTTTCATCAAATTAGTAGTATCTTAACTGTCTTGTATATGTATGTATTTTTTTCCTTTTTCCTTTCTTCTTTTCCCTCTTCCCCCAAATCCAGTTTCTCTTTCCATTTCCATTTGAACAGTTTCTTCCCATTTCACAATATCTATTGTACATTTTTTATCTTATTTGGATCTTACTTTTTCAGTTTTTCATGCTAGGAACAAAATACGATGCTTGCATGTGTGAGTCTGATTTATTTCACTTATGCATATCATCTCAAGCTATCCAGTTACCTATAAAAGTCCCAAGTTTATTATTCTTTATGGCTGAGTAGTACCCCATTGCATAAATGATCACATCTTTTTTATGCATTCCGCAATTGATGGGCATTTGGGTTGTTTCCAAGATATAGCTCTTACAAATTGTGCTGCTATAAACATAGGTACACATACATCACTGTGGTATAGTGTTTTTAATTGTTCTAGAAAAATAACCAGAAGGAGAATAGATGGGTCAAATGGAACTTCTAGTCCTAGTTTTTTGAGGAATCTCCATACAAATTTCTCTAGTGGTATCATCAGTCTGCACCCCCACCAAGAGTGGAGAAGGATTCCTTTCTGCCTACAGACCCTCCAGCATTTATTATTGGTTAATTTCTTGATTATAGCAATTCTTTCTGGGGTGAAATGTCCTTCAAGTTTAAATGAAAGGTTACTAGACACTAACAATACAAAGTGAGGAAATAAATATCTCACAGGGAAGCATATGAGAAAATATAAAAGTAGTGCTATAGTGCTATAGTTTTTCTTACAGTTTCCCTTTTAATGCCCCCATGATTTAAAAGATTATGATATGATATTAAAATAATTATTCATCTATGAATAGTTAACCCACAATTCATAAAGATGTGACCTATAACAATAGCATAAAGTGTTGTTTTATACGTTACTGAATTTAGTTTGCTATCAATATAAATTAGATGTTATAAATAAATTTATGCTATTAATTAACCTCTGTACGATTCATAAATCATACATGTAAACAAAAAGAAATAAAAATTATTTCCAGATCAAATAAACAGAAATAATAATGGAGGAAATGAGTAACATATAAAATATACAGAAAATGGCAAAATGGTAGAATTTAATTTTTTATCAGTATCATATTGAAAAATAAAAGGATTAAGTTCTTCCATCAAAAGGGAACAATTGGCAGAGTTGATTTATAGTAAAGAAGCCTGAGTCAATTGATTACATGTTGCCTATGACAGACTTGCTTTAGATATAAGTACACAAATAAATTGAAAATATAAGCATTTAGTTGCAAGAAGTAACCAAAAGAAAACTGAAGTTGCCATACTAATGACAGAAAAAATAGACTTTAAGCTAAAAACAATTAAAGGAGACAAATGACATTATACACATTAAAGGGCATCATATACTGATAAAGGAGAGAAAATTCAAATTCAAAAGGATATAACAATTATAAACATGCAATTACCAAAAAATAGGCAATTCTACAGTAATAGTTGGAGACTTATTGCCACTTTCAATGATGGATGAAATTTTCATATAGAAGACTAATAATGACATAGAGCATTTGCATTACATGAGTCACTATTTAGACCAAAAGTTGTAAACACATATATAATTTTACCCAACAACAGCAAAATACACATTCTTTACAATTACCCGTGGAACATTCTTCATGATAGATAGTGTGTTAGGTCAGAAAAAGTCTCAATAAGTTTAAAAAGTTTGAAATCTCAAATGTAGCTTTTCCAGCTACAGTAGTTAACTTATAAATCAGTGATATAAGAAAAACTGGAAAACTCACAAATATGTATAAATTAAGCAAACTCTTATCCAGTGGATAAAAAAGAATTTCCAGGGGAAGTAAGAAAATATTTAGAGAACAGTAAAAGTTAAAACAAAATATATGAAAATTTAGGTGATACAATAAAGGCAGTGCTAAAAGGAAAACCCATAGCTATAAATATCAACATTAAAAAAGAAGAAAGATCTCAAAGCAAAACTTAACTCTATATACAGTAACTAAAAGCAAATTAAATTAAATTAAATTTAAAGCTAACAGGGAAGAAACAAGAGTCAAGATAATAGCATAGAGACTATAAATGCAATATTGAGAATCAATAAAACCAAAATTTAGTTCTTTAGAAAGATCAACAAAATTAATAAACTTTCAATAAACTGACAAAGAAAACAGATGAAGCAAATAACTATGACTGATATGTAAGAGAGGGCATTACCAACCTTATAGAAATGACATGGATTATTTAACAGGAGAATACTATGAACAACTGTACACCAACAAATTAGGTAACCTGGGTAAAACGGACAAATTCCTTGGTACACAGAAATTACCTAAATGCTCTGGAGATGGGATAGAAAATTTCAACAGATCTATAAGAACAAAAGAGATTGAATTAGTAATTAAAGTCCTGACAATAAATCACAGAACCCAGTAGGTTCATTATGAATCCTGCCAACATTGAAATGAGCAATAATTTAAAGAACGGTGTTTTCAAATTCTTTTTTAAAAAATTAAAGATAAGAAACACTTCCTAACTGAAAATATGGGCCTAGCATTACTGATATCAAAATCATAAAAATACATCACAAGAAATGAAAATAATAGAATAATATTCTTTATTAATATAGATATAAAAACAATCAAAAAGATACTAGAAAATCAAAGCCAAAAGCATATTAAATGGATTATGTATTTTAAAGGTGGGATTTATAACAGAAATGCAAAAGTGAGTTAATTGAAGAAAATCAATCAATGCAAAGCACTTTGATAGAATAAAGACCAAACACCAAATGATTATCTCAGTTGACTCAGGCAAAGCATATGAATAAAATGCTCAGAAAACTACAAATTGAGGGAAAGCAGGTAATGTGGAAATGGGTGCTTATAAAAGACTGTAGCTAATGTTGTATTTCATGATGAAAGACCAAAAGCTTTTCTCAAAGATCAGGAACAAGAAAAGACTATCTTCTGTCACCACTGTAACCCAACATTGTATGGGAACTTCTAGTCAGATCTGTTGTACAAAGAAAAGAAATATAAAGCATCTAAAAAGAATGGAAGAAATAAAACTATTGTTAATTATTGATGACGTGACAATATGTATATAAAGTCTGAAAGAACTTAAAGAATGTTACTATAACTAATAAATTCAGCAAAGTTTCAGGGTATGAGTTTTTTAATGTTATATTTGTTTGTCTATATCCATAGTGAACAACCAATGAAGACAATTAATAAATGTGACAATCAGATTATTATCATATAGCACACAAAGAATTACAACAAACCAATTTCTCAAAGTAATAACTGTCATAGAAGAGGCCACGGAAATGACTGAAAACTAATAATAAATTCTCTGCCTCATTAATAATCAGGTAAATGTTAATTAAAATGAGACAATGATTAAACAAGATATATTTATTGGATAAGCAAAGTTAATATCTGCTAATATTACATGTTTGAAGAAATAAAGTGAACACAACTATGTGTTTGCTTGAAGAGCTTCATATTGGTAGTGAAATATAGACCAGTAGTAAGCTTTTAGAGAGAAATTCATTACCCACTGACATTGATTAAGTGCCTAGCACATAACTCTGACTTTCGGCTTTCTGAAATATAATTTTTAAAAATTATCTCCCCATATGTACATAAAGTATCATCTCTGTTCTGTTCATATCAGTCTGTCATTAAATAAGGAAAGAGTGTCATAAATTTTTATCAATGACAAATGGATAAACATTGTTTCATTTTTACTATAGAATACTATACAAGTAGACAATAAACAAATCTTCTTATACAAACCTTATAAAATAGAGACTCAGTGATAGCTCTAAATGACATATATACTGTTCTTTAAAATGACATGTAAAATATGATTATATTTAAATAAACCAGTACTGCTTATGGATTCAAATAGGTGCAGTAAATATACATGATCATATATTAAAATATGACAGCTTCAAAATAATAGCCTGAAAAGGTAAAGAGAGAGTTGGAAAGGGCAGAGAGAGAGAGTTCTGCATTTATCTATGGGTATACAAAATATGAATATATCTATACATAGAAATATATTTTGCACATGTACATATTAATAAATAAGAGATGGTATTAATATCTGTTCTGATATTGGAGTATCTGCTGTATTATTTTGTGTATAGAGAATTTAAAATTTGTAATATCTAAAGCTATGAAGATGCTTTAGTATATGCTGCAATATTAAAACTAGAGCAAACCCAGAGGCTTAAAATTCAGTAGAAAGATGTTTGCTTCTATGTGTCCCCCCAATAAGAAACACAGATTTTACCTTGTAGATGAATTTTTAAATATATATCTCTCCCCTTTTCACTCTCTTCTCCCATTATTTCTCTTCTCTCTCTCCCTCTTCCTCTCCCTCTCTTTCTATTTTTCTCTCTCAGGCTGCCTTTTTGAGACAGATTGGGTGGTTCACTGCACCAAATATTTAGAAGGCTGAAGTTTTCAAAACATAAGTAGTCAAAACATAAATGAATAAATAAAATAATAGAAGAGGAAAAGACAAGAAAACACAAGAGGAAAAAACAGTGGGCAAGAGACTAGATCGGGTAAGGTCTGGTAGTGGTACAGCATGTTTGGGGAAGTACAGGACTCAAGAGTACAATGTCACAGTGGGAAAAACTGATAGGATGAGTCCTGGATAGAAGGTCCTATATCCGAATCAGTTGCCAGAGTGATGAGAAAAGTGGAAGGGATAAACTTGGAGAGTTCAGCACAGAAGAAAGAGAGAAAGAGAGGCAGGGAAGAATGGAAAGAGGGAAGAAAGGGAGGGACAATAGGAAAGAGACGGGAGGAGGATGGAGGAGAACTCCAACAGACAGCAAATGTGTTACTCATCTATTTAGTATATGCCAAATAATCTGAATTAGAAGGTAAATCAGCTTGTGATATTTTTAAGCATCTTGTACAGAAGAAATGAGGTAAATTAAATGAAAAAAAAGGCCTTGTGTCTACAATATATTAGACAGTTGTTTTGTCATAATATTCAAAATGCAAACTTTACTTCCTAGTTAATAAAAGTCTTTTTCCACATTGTAACTAGTAAGGAAGTTAACACATTAAAGAAAAGTTTTATTTTGAAAAAAATTCCTTCCAGTGTCAGAATATTTATATTACATTTGTAGGAGATCTCCACTCTGAAACTTAACTTTCACTCATAAGAGAAAACATAACAGGCATTTCTTGTGCTAGAAGAACATATTTGTCATGTTAAAGCAAAATTATAACATTTCTTAAGTATAAATTGAGAAAATTATATCACCCTGAGATAATACACAATACATAACGTTCTCTATCTTTGGACTATGATATTTTTGCAGAAAATAAAAAATTAAAGAGTTCATTACCATTTCCCATGATCCTTGTGTTTGATCAACATGAACAGTGTCAGTTCATGCACAGACTGACTGAGGCTTACTAAAAATCATGGGAGATAGTCATTATATTGGGAAGGAGGGGGAAAGACTACATAGCAGTTGTGGATCCCCTATGTGAAATTCTAGGGACCAAATGTGTTTCAGATTTGATTTTTAACTTACATTACATGATGAGATATCCTGGGAATGCACCCCAAGCCTAAACACAAAATTCATTTATATATCATACACACTTTATGCACATTATTATAAAGAGACCTCACATGATATTTTTCATGTATTTGAATTTTGACTGTAGCCCATCACATGAGGTCAGGTGTGGAATTTTCTATTTTTGATGTCATGGTTCTCAAAAGATTTTGAATTTTTGATAAATTAAAATTTGGGGTTTTTCAGATTAATGATGGTTAACATGTATTTCTGTACTGGCTCTGGCTCTTGTGGCTGCATGTTCTTTAGGAAATTAATTTAGCCTGTAATCCTTACCCTCCTAACACAGAAAATGAAATGATTATGTGTGATCTATCTAATTCAGACTGTGATTGTGAGGGTTAGAGGTGAACACAAATTGCTTTCAAGATGAAAGTTAATAATTTTCTTTTTTTTTTATTTTAAAAGAGAATAAAACAAAAGGGGGCAGTACAGAGCAGATCAGAACAGGAAAACATAGGCAACACAGTACTTTACATTAAGTCAACTGGACATCAACAGTAGCTAACACCATATCTCTTAATCTGCTATAGTTGAGCATAGTTTCAATTACAATAATATCAAACATAACACAATAGTATAAAGCCATGCATAGAGTGAAAGAATTCCAGGGCTTTCTGAACCGAATAACAGAAAATGATCAATGGGTATTATAATATCTCATTTTTGATAAAAAAGAAAAAAATTTGTTTGAACTATCACACACATTCAAATTCCAATGAGACACAATGTGGTAGATAGAACCAATGGTAAAAGAACAAAAAAAAAGCATGGTAGGACTTCTAAGAAGGATAATATTAAATCAGCAATAGCTGTCATAATGTTTTCTTCAAAACAGCTGTTCATATCATCACGTATGACATAGTCAAACAAAACAGGATAACACCATTCCAACTGATGATTTAAAACTTTGAAAGACTTCGAAGCTATGAGATGGGGCCTCATGCTTACCATAAAGTCTTATATACTCTTATCAAATCTCATATTAGGGAGATTATATGGTATT
>PVJX010019878.1:0-34144 GCA_004027295.1 Dolichotis patagonum
AAAAAAAAAAAAAAAAAAAAAAAAAAAAAAAAAAAAAAAAAAAAAAAAAAAAAAAAAAAACAAGAAGAGTAAATTACACCCAAAATAAGCAGAAGGAAAGAAACAATAAAGGGCAGATATCAGTAACAATGAAAACAGAAAAATCAATCACACAAAGAGCTGACTTGAAAAAAATAATCAATAAAATAGATAAAAGTTCTAGAAAAAACAAAGATAAAAAGAGAGAAGGTTTACATTCCTACCTAGGAATGAAACAGTGTGATTACACGTCTAGCATCCATTAAAACACTATGGGAATACTACAATTTCTCACAAATGGACAAGAAATGGACCAATTTTTCATCTATTTTTGTGTTCTGTTATTAGATACATATGTTAATGATTTTTGTACCTTTCTGAAAGCAGTATGTTTTTCTGAAATGTTTTGAAGCTCATTTTGTTCAATATATAGTCATCCCAGCCTTTTTGTGGTTTTTATCTCCTTAGTATCTTTCTTCATCTTTTTACTTTCAATCTATTTGTATCTGTAAATCTAAAACATATCTCCTATAACAACACATAGCTGGATCATGTTTCTAATCCATTTGACAATTTTTGTCTTTCAATTGAATTAATTCACTCTAATATATTTAAAGTCATTATGTACCAATATAGTTGGATTTTTTTGTTTTCCATGACTTTTTCCTCTATTGTTCCTTCAATGTTTTCTTTTGCATTATCTCTTATCTCTTTCTTTTGCATTTCCTCTTATCTTCCGAGGACCTTTGCTCGGATCTCCTAGCCCTTTAGCCCTTTTTCATTTTGAGACAGGGTCCTGGTAAGTCAGTTCCTAGAGTGCTGTGACTACACATGTGTATCACTAGGCTCAGTCATTAAATATTTTCTTGGGTTTTTATATAATTAATTAATTAATTAATTAATTTTTTGGAGGTAGAGTGTCACTATGCAGCATCCAGAATGGCCTTGAATCCATAACATAGCCCAGGCTGGCCTCAAACTCACAGCAATCCTGCCTGAGCCTCCTGAGTTGCTGGGATTATAGGTGTGCACTACCACATCCAGCATTTGTGTATTTTGTTAAAGCAGCAACAGACATTTGCTTTTTTAATTGAATTTTTGTAGAGTTTCTTTAATAGATGTTTTTTCATTTGCTGTTTGCCTTTTTGACCATTTCCAGAGGCTTGCTTTATTTGTTTCCTGTTTTTTGACACAGGATCTTGTTATGTAGCCCTTGAATTCACTATGTGGGCCAGGCTGGCCGTGAACTCCCAGAGATCTTTCTGTTTCAGGCTCCCGACTGCTGGGATTATAGGCATGCACCATGATGCATGGCTCTACAGGCTTTCAATGGTTATTTAAAAAAATAATGCAGCAGGTTCACTGGGAAGCAGATTATCAGAGTTCATCAAGTTCTCATTTTCCCAGTCTGTTATGGATTTTCTTTTTCATCTAGTATGTAATTATAATACATTTTACTCTTTACACCAATAATGTAGCCTAAATGAATTCCTTCAAGTTTACTTTGTATCCTTTTGACATAATCCTATTAATTCCTAAGCACTTCTTTGCTTGCTGGCAATTAAAAAACTGTCCCAGCTTTCTTTGACCTAGATTTGAAACCAGTCATTTTCCTAAGGGGTTCTAAAATGTCTCTCCTAAATGACTGCTGCTCTCTTTTAGTGGGGTACAGTATTTAGAGGCCAACACAACTCTGAAAAAGGTGTGACACTTGTATTATTGATACAGGCAGCTGAGCCAGTTAGAAATATTATAGACAGTCAGACAGGGCTGGGCCCTGAAAGAAGCTGGCACAGAGGACCAGATGTCTGATGACTTTGGAGGAGACACCTCTTGCTGTGGGCCAGATCTCAAAACAAAGGTTCAAACAAATGCATCTACATCCTGGGGACTGATATTCTAATAGTTCCCTCTCACCCTGGAGCCACTATCCCATCCTTCTAGGGGAAAGGTCACAGCTCCAAGAATGCCCGCTTCCTACATGATTTGCTTTCCCATTTGTCCTTAATGTAATCAATTTTACCTGAACTATTGATTTTATTGGCTAACTATAGTTATGTCCCACCTCATGCCCATCTACCTTGTGAGTTCCCAGTGTCCCCCACCTTGAGCAAACTTCGGGACCCCTTCTGTCTCTCTTCAGACAGAAGCTTTCTCTCAATATATTCTACTCTTCACCTCCGTTGTTCCTAAAATTCATTCTTCGATTTTAGAGAACACGAACTTGCTGACATAGGAGGTCGGGAGTTTCATTCTCCTGTATCACTATCACCTATCAAAGATATTGTTTCATCAAATATAAGAACAATTATATATAAGATACCCATTATTTTAGGTACCATTAAGAAAAAAATCTTGCCAATTAAAATTTGACATCAATCATGCTTACACAACCATATTAACATTTGCATAAATTCAAAATTCATTCATGAGAACTATATTTTTATTGCTGTCTCCACCCCAAAGATAGTCTTCAGAATTCATGAAAACACCTGGCAAATTATTTCAAAGAGAACCTCCTGATAAAGTCTATCTATGATAAATTTATAGCTAAGCTCATATTTACTGTTTAAAGACTGAATCCTGACCCTAAAGCCAGGAATAGCTGGAGGATATATTTCAGTGGCATGGCACTTGCCTCGCAAGTGCAAAGTCATGAGTTCAATTCTCGGTGTCCACACACACACCAAAGCCAGCCAAAGATGTTTGTTCTCATCACTCTTTAAGTGCTATTTCTTTTGTACAGTATAAATTATAACAACCAGAAATAAGACAAAAATACCATAAAACCAAAGGACAAGGGATGAAAAAAAATGAGCATGTAAGCTGTATAAACAAGATTTATATGTTATAAACTAAAAACACTACAGGGAGAAGCCAAGACTCAAATATATACATCTTCATAGAAGATTCACTGATGATGGCCATTTGTTCCCAATTTTTGGAAGTATATGTCTAGGACAGTATTTGCTAGGTCATATTATAATTCTGTGTTTCATGTAATATAAGGAATCTATAGATCAATTTTCAAAAATACACCTACTTTCCAAAACTGAAAACAAGTACTCAAATACACACAAATACATGTTCACAGCACCACTATTCACTATAGCCAAACGGCATAAACTACCTAAATGTCCGTCATTGATGAATGCATTAACAAATGCATAGTAGAACAGTATTCTGCTATAAAAGGAGTGGTGATAACACACACTAATGTGAATGAACATCAAAGACATTATGCTAGGTGAAGAAGCCAGACTCAGTGTCACACTGCATGATTCCCCTTAATACAAAATATCAAAAAAGGTAAATCTATAGATAGAGATGGATTGTCAGGGGTTTGAAGGAAGGAAGAAGAGGAAGCAACTAATTAATGGGTATACGATTTCCTTTTGGAATGATGAGAATGTTATAGAACTAGGTAGACATGATAGTTGTAGAATACTGAAAATGTACTAAATGCCACTGAATTCTTCATTCTAAAATGGTTAATATTATGCTATGTGAATTTCACCTGAATAAAGTATCAATTGTTTAAAATATTTAAAAACACACATTAATAGCTGGTGGGCCTCTAATACCATAACAGCATGGTGTGAGGCTGAGACATGAGGATCACTGTGAGTTTTGAGGCCAGCCTGGGCTACACAATGAGTGTAAGGCCAATCTGAACTACATAGCAAGACCCTGTCTCAAAAATAAAAAAATCAAAATATATATACAGGACTGTACATAAAATAACAGTATTATATCAATGATACATTTCCTAAATGTGACCATTATGCTATAGTTACAGAAGAGAATTCCTTATACTTAACAGACACATGCTAAACAAGTTGAGAATCACAATGTCATTATTTTACAGTTTAGTTTTAAAATGGTTTTATAAAAGGAAAATGTTTATAGCACCATTACTAACAGCCAAAAGTAAAAAACATACAAATGTCCATCAACTGATGAATGGAAAAACCAAATGCAGTGATAACTATATAATGAAATATTATTCAGTTGTAAAAGGAATAAACTGCCAATATATGCAGCATGGATGAATCTGCAAACATCATTACAGTAAAAGTCAGACACGAAAGGCACATATTATATGATTACATTAATAACAATGATTACACTAATAATAAAATACCTGTGATAGGCAAATCTATAAAAACAGAAAGAAGATTAATAGTTATCAAACTGGTAGAAACAAGTGGAAAAAAGTAACAGATTTAGGGTTTATTTTGGGTTTGATATGAATGTTCTGGAATTAGACAGTGGCAGTATATCTGTAATATATATTTTAAAAGGTATTTGACACTTTAAGGATGCATTTTATGGTATGTGAATTATATCTCAATATACAAATGCATATCCAGTAATAGTTCACTAACAATTCAATTCTAAACAAAAGTGGTAGACAAAATTTTGTTTCTACTCACAAACTCCATATCGGGTGACAAATATAACCACAGCCATCTTCCCCACACAAACACAAATGTGGCCATCTTCACAAAAATCATAAACAAAGTAAGTCTGTGACCTGAGCTGCCACTGTACACCTACATTCACATATACAATGAATGAATGATCTAAATATAAAACACAAAACTATTAAAACTTGTAGAACAAAACAAAATCTTACAACTTTGGGTAGAAAACAATTTCTTACACTGACCAAAAGGAAAAACAAACAAACAAAAAAACTCTTACAAACCATGTGGTAGGCTTCTAAGTTTCCTGCTACCTAATGGCATGCCCTGTACAAATCTTCCCCCTGGAGAGTGGGTAGACCTAAACTACACAGGAAAGCCCCTTAAAAGAAAGTTTGGAGAAAAGCACTCAAGAGTCAGGGAGATTCAACGCTGCAGCAGAGCTAGGCAAGGTGGCACACACCTGTAATCCCAGGACGTGGGAGGCTAAGGCAGAAGACTTCTTTGAATTTGGCCAGCCTGGGCCAGCCTGAACTACACAGTGAGACCCTGGCTAAAAAATGAAATGAAATGAAGCTGCAGCAAATACTCTCCTGCAGTCTTTGAAGAAGCTAACTGCAATTAAGAAGCCATGTAGCAGAAGATGGTGGCCTCTGGGAGCTGCAGGAAACTCTAGCTGACAGCAAGTGAGAAAGCAGAGACTACATCCTATAGTTACAAAGGAGTTGAATCCAGCCAAACACCCTATGCAGGAGGACACTAAACTATAAAGCAATGTGGCTCATCTGACTCACCTAGAATCTTGATTTTAGCCTGCTGTGATCCTGAGTAGAAGATCCAGATAGCTCAGCTACTGGGCCCAGGAAAACTGTAACAAATTTGTTTTGTTTTGGTGTGGTTTTTTGAGACAAGATCTTGCTATGTTATCTAGGTTAGCCTTGAACTCACTACATAGTCCTGGGTGGCCTCGAACTCATGGCAATCTTCCTGTCTCAGCCTCCCAAGTGCTAGGATTAGAGGCATTCACAACCATGCCAGGCCATGTTGTTTTAAAGGTTGTAATAAATTTTTATGTAGCAATGGGAAATTATTCAAAACAAACAACAACAACAAAACACTATAAAGTAGTCCTGGTCAAAATTTAAAACCTCTGTTTTATGCCTCAATCTGTTAAGAAATTAAAAAAACAAGCAATACACTGTGAAAAATATTTATAAAATGCTGAATAAATATCTGATATAAATATTCTGATAAAGAATATCCAGAATATAAAAAAAGACTCAATCATAAGATATCAACCCAATTGTAAAGACAAAAGATGCAGACAGACATTTCACAAAGAAAATAAGAAAAAAAGAAAATAGCAAGTAAGCATGGAGAACGGATACTCAACATCAAGTCATTAGTAATACATACTAGTACTTAAAACTATTAATGCCTAAACATCACTAAGATTACAATGACAAAACTGACAGTGTCACATGCTGGTGAGAATACAAAGCACCTGCAACTTCCATACACTGCTGGTGGAAATAAAAACTGGTATGAGACACTCTAGAAAAAGTTTGGCAGTACTTATACAGCTAAATACACATTTACTGTATCATATGACCCAATAACTGTATCCCTAGCTATTTTCCGAAGAAAAATAAAAACATACAATGTCTAGGCAAAATCCAGCGAGCAAATGTTTCTACTAACTAGTGAATATAATCGTTAAAAATTGGATAGGACCCAAATTATCTATCCATCAGCAATAAACTGCTCTGTAATAAAAAGAAACAAACATGAATGCAACAACATGGATCAATCTAAAATACATCATGCTAAAGGAAAGAATACAGACTAAAAAAGCTACTTGCTATGTGATTCGATTATATGACATTCCAGAAAAGACAAAATGATAGAAATAGAAAATAGATCAGTAGTTTCTCACAGACTGGAAGTGAAGGGAGGAGTTGATAAACAGACATGACAGAACTTTTTAGGATGATGAAAATGTTCTCTATCTTCACTTTGGTGATTATATCACCATATTTGTCAAAATTCATAGGCCTGTAACACATAAAAAGGTTGGATTTTGCTATACATACTATAAATTATATCTTGGTAAACTAAGTAAAAAATTTTATCCTCAAGATCAATGAAATACAATTGTATAAAGTTACAGTAATTGTAACAGAGATACTGTGAGAACACATCAATAGAAGACATTTCAGAAATAGATGATACAGTTAATATATGCTGAAGTACCAACTCAGATAAATGAAAAGGGATAATCTAATCCAGGGACCAATAACCTTTCCTAAGTGATCAAATGGCACATATTTTAGGCTTTGTGAACTATTCAGTTCCCATGGTACCTACTTAATTGTGCTGGTGATGAATAAAAGGAAAGTAGTCATTCAGAATACTAATCAAATGGGCATGGCTGTGCTTCAATAAAAATTTTAAAAGCAGGCTAGCTTTTTAGAGGTCATTGCTGACACCTGGTTTAATCATTAAGTGTTGGAATAACTGGTTCTCAAGTCGTAAAAGAAACTTTATGCTATTCATAAAAATAAATTCCAGATAAACTTCTAAATATAAAGATGTAATTTTGAATAAATAATACCCTAACTAGAACACAAAATTCAGATGATATAAATTAAATGACTGATTTGATTAGGTAAAAATTTTAAATTTCTCAATATAGTGAAAATCATACAAAATATGAAAAGAAATGAGAACTTTTGTTTCCAGTAATGAAAAAATACCCAAAATGCTGATGGAATGTTCAGAAAATCACCTTGAACACATGGAATGGTTGACAAGACAATGGTTAATGGCCTCAGAGGTAAGCAAGGCCATGGAACACTGCTCCAATTCCAATCTCATGGTTTTGCAGGGCAAAGGAAGCTGGAGTCAGGGTCCAATTTCTGCTGAATGCGAGGTGTCTCAGCAGGCAAGGTGGTACACCCCTGTAATCTCAGTACTTGGAAGGCTGAGGCAGAAGGACAACTGCAAATTCAAGGCCAGCCTGTATTGCACAGTGAAACTCTGTCTCAAAAAGACCAAAAATAAATGAATCAACGTATGTATGTATGTATACATATGACCATAAAAGGGGAGTCTTATCTAAGAAGGTAAATTGGCCCACTTTTTCAAAAACAAAAACAAAACCAAAGTGAGGTATCTCAGATGAGACTTTCTTTAAGCTGGCAACACAAAAGATTACGTCTTCAGGAGTAAACTTGAACACACTTGTAGTTGCAAGTCCCAGGAAAAATACACTCTAGGAACACCAGAACCAAATGTAAAACAGACATGTTCCGACACAGCTTAATTCCTGAGGACATCAAGATGATTTGCCCTCTTATCTGCCTAGAGTGAAAAGCATTAATCTCTTTTGAGAGAAATATAATATCATTTAAAAGTCTCAACAATTATATGGCATGCTAAGAGGCAAGATTATTTGCTCAAATTCAAGGGAAAAAACAACAGACCATCATAACCCAGATACATAAGGACTTCAAACAAAAATCAATTAAAGATGGAGAAGTTCACCAGACTGCAACTTATTTAAAAGAAAAAAAAAAAGCAATGGATATTTTACAACTAAAAAATACAACTGAAATTAAGAGTTCAAGAGATGTATTTAATGGGATACAGGAGAAGTCAGTGAATTGTAAAAGGATTAAAAACATCAAACCTACAGAGATAAAGAAAAATAGAACAAAAGGGTGCAAGGGACATGTGAGGCACAGTGAAAAGTATCCAATACATTGGTAACTGGAGGTCCAGAAAAAGAAGAAAGAATTACACAGAAGCAATATTTATTGATAAAGTATCTAGGCCTTCTCCAAAGTAATGAAAGACATCACTGCACAGAATGAAGCAGCTCAGACAAGCCCAACAATAAATGGGGGGGGGGGTAACCCCACTTTCACCATGGCATTATCACAATAAAATTGCTAAAAGTCAAGAGCTAAAAAGAAATTCTCTAAGTAGCAGGGGTGGAACATTTTCATCTTCATTTAACAGTGGAGTTCTAAAAAAGAAAGAATGGAAAATGAAAAACAGCTTTGAAAAATATAGAAGGAGTAAGAATATATCCAAATACTACAGAAATCATTACCAGCAGTCTTGAATGGGAGTATTTAATTAAGCAGAAGAAAAAAATTATCCCAAAAGAAATTAAGAAATGCAGACAGAAGAAAACCAGCAGAATGATATTTTAAAGTGAATATTAATATTATAAAATACTAAAAATATTTGTGGGAATTAAAACATATATAGTAAAACTCAAGAGGAAAATACATAGTAAATAGATTTAGACAGTTGTAAAGTTCTAATATTTGGAAAACAGTAAAAATTATAATTTGCATTAGCATGTAATAAGTCAAGAATGCATGCTGTCAAAGGTAGCCTGCGTAATGATGGTAAAAAGACGTGTAACAACAGAGTATAAAATACGTAAACATTTTTAAATTTTTGGGTGGGGGATATAGCTCAGTGATACAGTGCCTGCCTGGCAAGCACAAGGTCCTGAGTTTGAGTCCTGGTGCCCCCTCCAAAATTAATTAATTTTTTAAAAAAGCAAAAATAGAAGAGACATAAATCAGGAAATCAAGTAGAAAACAAACAGTAATATGGGGATGGTAAGTTCAAATGGATTAAATCCATTATCACAAGAAGATTAAAATCATGAGACTGAATTTACTAAACACATTAAATACGCATTGTTGTCAGAGGTATGGCTTACAGTTACAGATATGCTGAGGGTAAGAGTGGCAAAAACAGCACAGTGGTGCACACCTATAACCCCAGTGCTCTGGGGTGCCAAAGCAAGAGGATCTCAAATTTGAGTACTGCCTGGGCCACTTAGTGAGTTAATGGGGCCCTATCTCAAAATAAAAAATTTAAAAATGGCTGCACATGTAGCTCAGTACAAGGGTCTTGGGTTTAATCACAGTATCTCTCTCTCTCTCTCTCTCTCTCTCTCTCTCTCACACACACACACACACACACACACACACACACACATCGACAGAACATATACTCATCAGAACAAAAAGCAAAAGAAAACTGTTGTAACTATACTAATATCAGGCAGAAATGCCATTCATAATAATGATCAAGGATTAATTCACAAGGAAGATATAACAATTCTGACTTTAAAATAATAAAAAATTCTAAATTTAAATACATTCAATAATTTAGTTTTAAAATACGTAAAATAAAAGCTGAGTCAAAGAAATAAAAGGGCACACTCACAATCACAATGGAAGAATACCCCTTGCACATTAATAAAACAAGCAGACAAAAACTTGAAAAGGATATAGAAAATATGTACACATCTAACAACTGATTAATCAAAACGACGCACCAAGGGCTGGGGATACAGCTCAGCGGCCTAAGTGCCAACCTGACAAGTACAAGGTCCTGAGTTCAACTCCCAGCACCAAACCAAACAAAACAAAACAGGACTGGTTTAGCTCAGCGGCATAAGCATCTGCCTGTCAAGTGCAAGGTCATGAGTGCAATCCCTGGTAACAAAAAACCCCACACAAACAAACAAACAAACAAAAAACTACACACCTAACAATGACAAACTACATCTTTTTTATATGTACATAAGACATTTCCAAAATTTACCCTTTCCTGGGTAAAAACAAGCCTCAACAATTTTCAAAGTACAAAAGTCATTCTAAGTACTTATCTAACCACCTAAGTGTTAAGATGGAATACAGTAGAGATAACTATTAAAATTCCCAACTATTGGACATTAAGCAAATATCCAAATAACTCTGGGGTCAGGTATCAAATTAAAGCAAGAACTAGAAAATACAGTAGGATAAAATCAACATGACACAAAACAAAAAAACACATAAAAGCATCCGATAAAATGGTAGATTTAGAGGCTGGAAATGTAACTCCATGGTAGGTATGTTCCTGGCTATGCCCAAGGCCGGGAGTTCAATTCCCCACCACAGAGAGGGGAAAGATGATAAATTTAAATACAAACATTTCAAGTAATTTTGCTACACGAAAACAGACTACATATTCCAGTTAAGATTGATACTGTCTGCACTCCTTGTTTCTCACCATGATAACCTCCACTCTGTGGGGATTCTGCCAGCAAGGAGTTCAATATGGCTGTTCAACACTGGACAAGAACTTTCCCTGAACTAGAATCTGGCTCTTCTCATAAAGTTATGAAAGTGGAGAGTTTGGTTTATACCATGATGAGGCTTCAGTGTCTAATGCTGTGGCCAGCACATGATATGCATGCAATAAACATTTACATAAGAATTTTGAAACACCAATATAAGCAATTATAGTCTAAAAAAAATTCCAGTATATACCGTTTGTCAGAAAAATTAAGGATACAGAAAGGCTGAAGTCAGAAGAATGGAAAAGCATGAAGTCATACTAAGCAAATTCTAACATTAGACAAAAACAGTCTTGAGGTTTGTTTTATTTTGTTTGGTACTGAGGATCAAACTCACGACCTCACACTTAATCAGGCAAGTGCTTGAGCCACTGAGCTAAATCCTGTCCTGACAAAAACTGTCTTTAAGGCAACAAAAAGCAATACAAAAGAAAAAGAGAATCCTTCCATAATGATAAAAAATATAGCTCATCAGAATATAACAATTTTTAATTTGTTATCTTGAGTAACATTATCTTACAATAAAGCACCAAACAGGTAAAGCTTAAATCTAATAAAGACACATTAGACAAATCCAAACTGATGAACGTGTCAAGGTCATAAAAATACTGAGTCTATTTTTTGATGTCTCACTGTTGTTAAGCTTCACTTCTCCACCTTTCCCCTATGTCCTATCTCCAAGGAGGTGATATGAAAGTCCAAGTACTCCATCCTTTGGCACCAGCAGGAGATTCAAATTATGCAAAGTCTGCCTTTATGCAGAATTCTCACCTTGGCTGCATTCCTATTCAAAATAAAATCCTAGGCCAGTCTCCTCTCCTTGCTCTCTCAAGACATCTGGAAACCACTTTGAGAAGGTTGCCCTGCTTTTCCCAGAGACCTCGATTTATAAACCTAGGTTAATAAACCTCTTCATATTCTTTTGGTATGCGTGGGGGATCATCAGTCTTGATATCCAAACCAAAATATGAGCCTGGGCAGTAGAGAAATGGGAGGAAAAAGTGTCCCTATCTGCTTTTACAGATGACCATAACAGAAACTGTTCCTGTATATGAGAATAAAGATACATGACAACTGAATATAATGCAAGATGTAGGAATATTACTATTGCTTGGCACAGCAGACTTAACTTTTTTTTTGGTATCATTTCTATATTCAATTTTAAAATTCTTTCACAACTTATTGACTATTTTTAAATAAACTAACATGCTTGACTGAACTGCCCAGCTCCTGTAAAAGTCACACACAAGACCATGAGATTCTTTATTACAAACAGCCCACCCAATGTCACTTTAAACACATTTATAGATGAACTTAATTTAACTATGAAATTACCACAATAGTAAGAATATGTAACCTATGACAGTACTCTTGGGGAGAAAGAAGGCATTCACTTCCTCAACTGGCTTTTTGGAGATGGTACACCCAGTCCAACCAGATTGTTGACGATTGGTTATATTTTGCAAAATTTAAGTTTTGTGAAGAGTCTAATTGTTACATTGCTGGCCACCACGTAGCAGGCTTTGGGAAAGTTCAATTGCTTACTGTCTTAGCATTAATTGAAGCTAGAATGAAATATGAAGCCCCAGTACAATCCATAAGGCAAAAGTGATGGGGTTTTTAACAGCAAGAAACTTTTCTTTTTAGAGAAATATTGTCCTAAAATGTGGTTGCACTTCAAAGATTCCAATGGTGGAAACAACTATAGCATTTGATAAACTGGGGTGCCTAATGCTACTGCCCTTGAAGAACTACAACAAATCTACTTTAACTACTATTTTCAGTAACTGATAATTAAAAAGTAAAGTTACAAGAAATGTAAACACAATCACCAAAGAGAAACTAACGGAGATATACAGGTTACTTCACACAACTGAAGAATATATATGTGCTCTTCAAGTGCACATAGAATATTTACAATATTGAAAACCAAACTATCTATTTCTAAAGACTGAAATTCACAAGAGCACTGACCATAAAGCATTAGCTAGAAACTCAGACACACACACACAAAGTCCTGAAAATTCCAATGATGAACTAATGGTCCCCCAGTATGTCTACATCCTTATTCCTGGAACCTGTGACTAATAACCTTGCACAGCAAAAAGGACTGTGTAGGTGTGCATAACTTAAGGATCTTGAGGCTAAAGGACTATTTTGGATTAACTAGTAGGCTCAACATAAAAGAATTATTATAAGAGGGAGATAGGACAGTCAGAGTCAGCAAGATGTGATAAGAAAAGCAGAGGCCAGAGAGAAAGAGAAACTCGAAGATGCTACGCTGCTGGCTGTGAACATGGAAGCTGCTATAAGCCAAGACATAACTGCAGCCTGTAGAAGCTGGAAATGTCAAGGAAACAGGTTCTCCTTTACAGCCCCCCAGAAGGAACACAATCCTGACAACACTTTTTTAGCATTGTGTTCTCCAGACAAAAAGACAGTAAATTCCTCCAGAAGTAAAAGATAATAAATTTGGATTGTTTTAAGTCATTAAATTTATGGTAATTTAGCAGTAACCAAATATACTCCACATATGTGGAAGTAATCCACTGGAAGCAAATTATAATGGAAAAGAGACAATATACTAGACTAAATTATAATAAAAACATTATTATGGACTGAATTATTTCCTCTCCAAATTCATATGATGAAACCCTCAAACCTCAAAATGAGACTGTATTTGTATATAGCGTCTTTAAGTTAAAATTAGCCATTACGGTAATCCCTAGTCCAATCTGATTGCTGTCTTTACAAGAAGAGGAAATAACTGTGCTTAAGACGTCTTGAAAATGTGGCCATCTGTAAGCCAAGAATAAAGCCTTCAGAAAAGATTAAACCTGCAAACATCTTGTACAAAACTTTTATCACGGGCCAGGGATTTAGCTCAGTGGCATAAGTGCCTGGCTTGCAAGTGTGAGGTCATAAGTTCAATCCCTGGTATTAAAAAAAAAAAAAAAAAAAAACCTTTTATCACCTGGAACTGTGAGAAGTCAGTTTCTGTTATGGCAGCATTGGAAAACTGTATTTTGCTATGGTTTAAATATGAAGTCTCCCCAAAGAGTCATATATTGAGGTCACTAACTTCACTGTCCACTGAAGAACTCACAGTTGAATAGGCTATTCGAAAGTGGGGGCTACTTAGAGGAATTGCAAGGTGCCTTTAAAACTGTACCTTTTCTCTGGCTCTCTTTTCTCTTTTTCTGCTTCCTGGCTGCCATCAGGTGAGCAATTTTCCTCTACCATGTCCTTCAACTATGATATTTCTGGCTCACTACAGGCCTAAAGCAAATGGACACAGTTAACCATGGACTGAAACCATGAACCCAAATGAATCTCTTCCAGTTTTAGTTGTGGATGTAAGGCATTTGTCTCAGCAATAAAAAGCTAACGGAAAGCTAACAGAAAACTGGTATGAAGAATGGGGTCATGGTTGTGACTATGTGCTTCAGAAGCCTTTGGAACTGGTTTGTGGGAGAAGTCTGAGATAAGGCTAGTGAAGCTCTAGAATGTCATAACTTGAACTTAATGGATAGAGGGGATTAAGAAGACCAGAAAGCTGGTAGTTCTGAAAACAGAAAAGACTGCTCATCGTGAGAGTGAGGACTCTTTGGAAATTACACGAAAAGCAATGCATGTTATATTCTGCCAAAGAATTTGTCCACGTCAAATAAGCCTTTATGGAAGGCTAAGCTTAAAGATAATGGGCTAGTTTATGTGGAGGAAATTTCAAGGCAGCACGACATTCAGGTGGTAGCATGGTTACTGTTGGCTGCTTGTAGTCAGATCCATAGTGAAAACAGGAACAAAATGCAAAGCAAAGATTTGAAAAACTTGCAAATTGCTCCCCGCAAAAAGGCAAGGATTTCTACTAAAAGCTGAAAGTAAAAAATCATACTTAATGCTAAAATCTTCCCTCTAAGACTAGAGTCAAGAGAAGGATATTTATTATTGTCAACTTCATTCAACAACACTGGTGATCTTAGCTGGATAGTAAAGCAGAAAGAAATAAAAATTATAAAGATTAGAAAGAAGAAATAGCTTTCATTATTTGAAGATTATAACTGTCAATATAAAAAGAGAATCTAAAGTATAAATCAGCAATAAAATTAACCAATCATCTAAAGCCAGGGATGTAGCTCAGTGGTAGGAGGGCTTGCCTTGTGTGCACAAGGGCCTAGATTCAATCACAAAAGTAAGTACAGTGGGACTTTGGCTCACAAACTTAATTCTTTCCATAATTCTGGTTACAAACTGAACTGACAAGAACCGAATCTAAATCTCTCCATAAAGTTAACACTGAATCTAACCACTGAATTTGATTCAGTTCTCGTCCAGTTTGATTTGGAGAGACTACAAGGGAATATACACAAATTAAAATAGTTTGTTAATGTAGTATGGTGTCATTATGTTTAAAAATTTAAAACTGCCATCCAACACAAAACCAAGAAAGGGCAGGCATGGCTCTGGGCATCTCTATCCTTAGACAGCTAACCCTAGTTCAGCTTTGAGACTGGGTTGTAGGAACTCTCACAACCAGAGTAGACAGTCACAATGCAGACTCATACAATACTGCCATTTGCAGCTTTCCAAGCTCTGTTACAGGAGCAAGGCATTAATTCAGTACGTAAATATTACAGCACCTAACATAAAACAACCCTGCCAAGATTTAGAGGTTTCAGCCTCCATTTTCATCAGGTCAAAAGCTGGGAAGCCTAAAACAAAGGCCTCATGCTATGCCTCACACTATAAAATGATTATCATGGGCTGGGTAATTTCAGCTTACAGAACTGTATGAAATCCCTAAGGGACAAAACCAGCGGTGGAAATAGTAGCTCAGCAAAATGGGGAGGAAAGTTTTATTTGCAAAGACTGCTGCCACAGACAAAAGCAGAAGAGAAATTCTTATTACCTAGCTGACTCTTCAGTTAAACATAGTAGTACAGGGTCCATGTTTCCAGATACTGTAACCCTGACCTTTTTAGCAGATTCCAAGATCTTTGCTAGTAGAAACTACAGTTTCTAAAGTAGACATGGGTCCAATCTAGTCTCCAAGGACCAGACTTTACAAGTGCTATGCCAGCCTTCCCAGAAGTTAGCCCTACAACTTCCTTTCTATAATGTGTGCTCTTCCTTAAAGGGAGGGAGCAGACTGACTAATGTTGCTGAAAAGTCACAGTTACTGACTCATTTCAGACTGGAAGAAAGAGCACTAAGCGTGATGTTTCCCCTGGTGATCGGCCTCTAAATCAGTCTCAAATAGCTCTATAAAGGACATGGGGAAAAGTGAGCCTGTAGCCCCGAAACATGAATTTTCACCATAGATCCTCATATTACAACACTATTCCCCCTTCTATAAAATAGTCCATGAAGTGTTGCTAATTCATTAGGCTAATCAGGGAGTAAGATTGCTACTTAACCAAAAAAAAAAAAAAAAAAAAAATTGAGGATATGGAATCATCCTAGGAATACATGTCTTGCAGAGTAGATTAAAAAAAAAATCCCATAAAATGGAAACAATGCTTTGTAAATAACGAGGGAAAGAGAATGGGGAAAAAAGAGGAATCAAGATATATCATGTATAGGGCTGGGTATATAGCTCAGTGGTATAAGTGCCTGTCTGGCAAGCACAAGGCCCTGAATACAATTCCTGGTACAAAAAAAAGTATCATGTACAGGTACAAATTCTCTATGATGAATGTAGTAATTATGTATCTAAACTGCACCAATAAACTTAATTTTTTAAAAAAAGAACTGCCCCAAAGCTTAAAAGGGCTCTTTTAATTCCTAGGAAAGGGCCTGGTCACTTCTATGACCATGTACTCTGTAGAGTGCATTGTGTAAACTTTTCTTAAGACTTTGCGTAACAGGCTATTATGGTAGGAAAAAAAAATAAGTCCAACCGTTTGTCTCTCTGCAGGCTGCACAGTACTACTGCTCACGTCCTCTCCAATAACCTCTAGGGAAATCCTAAAGTGGGAAGCTCTGCCCTATGGAAAAGTAACTTCTGACTATACCTCCCTAGTTCCAGTCCGAGAAAGCCTCTCACCTTCCTTAAGAAGTCTTTAAAAAGCCATGTTAAGAAACAGGGAGGAATGCTCCATAGAGATGGAAAGAGGATTTGGGAAAAGAAGGAGAGAAGAGGGGAGGGACCGAAAATGATCAACATATGATATGCGTATGTATCAAACCCCCAACCTGAATATAATCCTTATGTATGGCAAACTACTAATAAAACACTTTTTAAAAATAAAGATAAGCCTATAAAAATTGCAAACTATAAAAGAAGACAATGCAGGCTGGAAAGGGAACTTGTAGAGACCACAACCAACTGCAAAGTATAGATCTTATTTGGTTATGATTCAGATGAACTAATTAAAAAACTACTAAAAGATAATTTGGAGCCAGGCATGGTAGGCTGAGGCAGAAGATTTGCTGCAAGTTCAGTGCCAGCCTAGGCTACACAGGGAGCAAGACCTTGTCTCAAAAACTAACAAAATTAAAGAAAAAGATAATTGTGAAAATTTAAATACCAACTAGATAGCTGATGACATTCAAGAATTTTTATGTTATAACAGTAATGTAATCATCTTTTAAAATAAGTGTTTTTGACACATCCTAAACTTAAGGATCAACTAGAATATACTTAGTAACAGATGACAGAAGGGTGATGTAAGAATGTGAAACAAGACAGTCACAGGTTGATAAGCCTTTAAACTGGGTGATGGCCACAGATGCCCAAATGGTTCTTTCACAAGGTATGTGTATACATATTACTTATATGTTTATTATTGTTATTTTTTTTTCAACCCACTCTAGAGTCTTCACGGGATTTGACTTTTCCCAGAAGACTGAGTAAAAAGGTTATTTTTCTCCTTTTTTTGGCAGTTTTTTTTCATACCTGACCCTATGATTAAGAATAACACTCCAACTATCACTGTAAGAAAGACACCTAAACTCAGGCTTAGACTAAATGAGAAAGAGGAGATGTGCTGCCTGCCAGTCTCCAAAGCCAGCATTCTGCCATTGTTAGCAGGCATCCAGGAGGCAAACACCCTGCTCTTTGCGCAACTGGCAGGGACTTGCAGCATCGATTGCTCAGGATGCAGGCAGCCTGCAGCAAGGTGGGTCCGTGGTGAGCCACTGCTGAGTAACAGAGGCTGGCGGCATAGCCTGTCTCACTCCTCCCCGAATCAGATCTCTCCTTTGCCTAACCTTTTTTTTTCCTGCGTCACAAACACAAAATGGAGTTAGCTGGGAGCGAAAGCAATCTGTCTAAAATGGCTGAATGCAGTAGGGAGTGCCAGGCAGTAAAGCAAAGGGAAAGGGCACCCCCTGCTGCCCAACACTGGGACCCCATCTTCCCATTCTCTATTGCATATACATATTTTTAAATTAGTGAAGGTGAGTAATATAGAATCATGATGTTTGTTTTGGGAAACCAGTACACGCACATAACATATCTCAATCATTTTCAATCCTTTTCTGCCATGTCTAAGGAAGCAGTCCAGGTCAATTCTGTCATAATCCTTGATACCTATACTGAATTCTTAAATTTCAGGAGCAGATACTGAAGCTCAAAAAAGACAAGTAATTTTTAGTATCTGAAGACAGAATCAAGGCACAAAGCAGAACCCTGAGTCCCAGTTACTGTTTATGATTATATTATGATTAGTAACCACTTCCCAAAGTCCCCAAAATGGAAAGGAGTTCTATAGAAGGGCATCCGCCGGCTTCAGTAATGTGGTAATGGAACACAGAGTCTCACAGCTATATCCATCACTTCCCCAGGAATTCCTGTTGCAGGGTTCTCTCAATGAAAATGACAAACAGGAAGTGGAGGAGTGGGGAGGTGCCTAACATCCTGGAAACAGTTCTTAAAAAATTGCAGTGGGAGTAAATGGAATAGGAAAAATGACTGGGAAAATATCATTGAGAAGAGAATAGCTGAGAAGTCACTTATTTCCACAGGGCCTGAAAGCTGAGCTACAGAGCAACTCCACCCAACCTTAACTGTCACTCTGAGGACCAAATCGCAACTTGCTCAGCACTATTCTACCACGAACACCATCTATAATCTTAATGCTACATCTCCCTTGAGTAAGTCAAATGCCTTATGACTAAAAGAGAAAGGTGGAAAAAGTGGAAACATCTTGAAAAAGAAATTTTATCAAATATACCTAAAGAGAGGTAATAGTAGTACTTACAACACATGAGAACAGACTCACCAAAGAATTTTTTTTTTTAAAGTAAGGTGGAACTGGGGATCTAGCTCAGTGGTAGAGTACTTGTCCAGCATGTGTGAGGCTCTGGGTTTGATTCCCATCACTACAGAAAATTTAAAATATAAAAAGCTTGGTGAACACTGATACTACTATAGTTCTCTCTCAAACAAAGGTCTTTACAAAAGAAACTTCATTTCCCAGGCATATTTGAAAAATTGGGATACTTAATAACAACCATAGGAAATAACAACAAATTTCTGTGAGGGTAACATAGATATATGTTAGAAAATATGAAATAAACAAGTCCAACTAATATATAATAACCATGTCTGTTAAGCTTTATATGAATGCTGATTTGGGGAAAAGAAATCAAAATTAAGTCACTTAATCTATGTGTTGTCGTCCAAATGGTTCTTTTCCCCATAATGTATTTTTAAAAAAATCAGGACATACACTGATCACTGGTGAAAATGAAGTGGCACTGGCACGGTGGCCTGATGGTCTCCAGAGGCCTGATGGTCTCCAGAGGCAGACATCTTAGGATTCTCAGAACCTGGGCTAATACGAGAAACTATCCATATAGAGGATTTCTAGTTTATGTTTTTCATAACTATAAACTTGTATGAGGGGAAACTTCTGGTTTTTATTGTCAACAGTAAGTATATTCGACAGGAGGGAAAAATCAGACCCCATGTCAAGAAAAGCAGTTATCCCTGCTCAGAGGTGAACAGATTCCCATTATCGACCTCTTGGCTAAAACATATATTCATCATTTGCTAAATCCCACTGAAACAGACAGTCACGGATGTCTAAGCTATAAATAGGTAAGGAAAAAACTGGGAGAAATGGGTATATAAAGCACAAGAACAAAGCCAGATAGAATTCTGAAGTTTTAAGAGTCAGGTACTGAAAGGAAGAAGGATATCTCAAAGGGCAACTGAGAAGCAGTTTTAAAAACCCAGACGCTTTATAATGCTTTAGGTTAGACAGCCCAGGACAGTCACTGATTTTCTCACAGACACTTTCCCAGCACACCCAGGATGGTGACTCAATTAGGGAGTGTTAAGAAGAGATCGTTTTCTGAAATGTGGGTGGATAGGCACAAGAAAGAAAAAGCACAACCCAAAGAGGGACTCAGGTGTGTCTGTGAGGAGACAGGACAAGTTTAATCAAGGTAAGAGTAGGATATAAGGCAGGAGAAAAGATGACAAATAGAACAAAGTTATTTTTATTTCTCAAAAATACTCTATTAGGGGAAAAACTAAAACATCTAAAACCAGACTAAGACACTAAATTTGCCTGCATCCTTTACTCCACTTCAACAATGATCAATTCATGGTTAGGGTATTTTTGTTTCACCTATGCCTCTACCCACCTCTAAATCCCAAATATCATGTAATATCCCCCAAATCTTTTTATAACTCTTTAAAGACCCACAGTATCATTATCACAACAATTTTCAATTATCTCAAATGTCAAGTGTTTTATATAGCTTGTCTGAATCAGGACTGAAATGAGGTTTACATACAGCACTGGTTAACCTATTTTTAAATTCTCTCTCTCTCTCTCTCTCTCTCTATATATATATATATGTAGCCTTCCATATGATTTTACCTTCAATTTTTTTTTTTTAAATGAGGACACACTATCATTGGTGAAAGGAGGCACTGGCACAGTCTAAGTGCTGGTCTCTGGAGGCAGGCCTCTGAGGATCCTCCCAATCTGCTGCCTTCTTGCCATTCCACTAAGAGTCTGAGCTCTACTGGTCTCAGCTATGGCACAGTATTTACTTGCTATGAGATCTTAATTAGCAAAGGACATGTTTCTCTGCTATAAAACTAGGTTAATGCTTAATAAGGCATTATAAAAATGTGTAAGAATTAGAAATAATAGGTGATGAGCCCCCATAAATCCAGTCTGAAATAGGAATGCACAAGTAAAACAGAATGAGGAAGGCAAAGTACCTTCTTATTTTTTTTTTCTGCCACTCCACAGCAATTTTAATCACTGCTGTCTCACCCACACTCACCTAAATACTGAGTAAACTGTAAATTTGTAAATCATCTCCTGTAACAAAGGTTTCTAGAAATACCCTCCATTTTATTCAGGGTCAGGCAAGGGAAGTAACAGGGTAACAAAGAGAACAGACGGAATAAACACCCAGCCCCCTGCCTGAGTCTGCAGAGACAGCTGCTGGTTTTCCTCATACTGCCGTTTTTTTCTCTTCTTTGTTCCTGAGGTGGAAGCCAGGAAAGGGTGGGGAAGTGGGGGGAGAAGGGGTGGAGAAGAGGGCAGGACTGCATCACAGTTACTGAAAGTCACCTGATCCTCTCCTCCAATCACTAGTCTCTGACCTCACACTCTGGAACCTGAGCCAAAACAGCTCAACTGCGCACACCCCGTGGCTGAGAAGAAAAATGCAAGCAGAATAGGAAAATGGGGGCATTCATCTTGAAAGAATTTTTGCAAGTTTTCTTGCCAACATGAATGTAAATATGCACACATCTAATGAAATAGACTGGAAAGAAGAAATCATGTAGTCTTAGAAAAAAATTGGAATTACTGTAGGATCAGGAAGAAAGAACTGGTTCCACCCCACCTTGCAGAAATGGGGTTGCCAATGTTTGCTTGTGAGGCTTACAGAAAAATACGAAGATTTTTATATTGGAATCTCATTTCCCTTATAGTAGGCTAGGATCACTAGAGCAAAACTGAAGGAAAAAAATCTAGCATTCTTAACAAAATATTATAGTAATTGTCACAAACCCTTCTAGCTTTTTACTTCTGCATTTTTTTCTATAAAACACAATTGTATCAAGAATATTCATAATTTGCTTCCTGTTTTCTCTATCAAACATCATATCATGAATATTCTTCTGTATTTCTCTGCCAGTGATGGGCGAGACTTCTGAAACAAAACAGTTACAGAATACTAAGTTCTAGAGCAATTAATCTCCAGAACAAAAATGGAGACAGAAGGAAGAAAAAAATGACGTACGCCATCCTTTTAAGGTTTCTTTTTCTCCTTTGGGGTGGAATATGTCCCAATTCTAGTGATACAAACCTAGGTCACTGCTTGAGTATGGTGCTCCAACAATGGAGCTAGATCTGGAACGCCCTGCATAAAACTTTTCAAGTCTCTCTTCTCCACACCATAATACTATAAGGTTCTAGTAAGAGTTGCTATACTTTTATAAAATTGGTATAGCCAACTCTTCAGTCCATCATGACATAATGAGAGCTTGCAAAGAGAACAAAAGGACACATGGGCAAACTAAGATGCATCAGAGAAGGTGGGGTAATGTGGCCATTATTTCAGAAAAGGACAGATGACTTCATCACTATATTTTTGTTTTAACTTTATGCTTATTATAAAAGTAATGCATGCTTTTTATACTTAAATACAAGGAGTATCTTCAGATGAAGAAGCAAAGTATAGAACAATACAAATAGAATGTAATCTTTTGGGAGAACAAGAATCAGAATTGGTACTTGCTTACAACTGCATTTTTTTAAAACCCTGAAAGGATATTTAAGGAATTAATAAACTCTAAAGGGTGGGGGAAGGATGGACTGAATGAATAGTAGAGTAGGAATGAGGTTTTTTAAAATACTATTTTAACTGCTGAACTACCTGCATTACAGGAAAACATAGCAAAGCAAAATTAAAAGCCCTAGAAGAAACAGTCTGTGATGAAGACATCCCTAGTACTCCTTGCTGAGTGATTTGTCCAGTATCAGCAAAATAATCATTTTGGATCCAATAATTCCCAAAGGGTATATGATCAAGTGATCCTCAGAATAGTGTATTTTCTTAAGAGAGCAGTCTGAACTCCAGCATTCAGCAAGGGAACTACATTCTACTGATCCCAAAGCCTAGTTCTGTTACATTTCCTGGAGAGCTCATGCGTTTATACTCATAAATGTATTTCTAGTCTCCAACTAGTCTCAGGCCTCTAACCAAGAGAATAACCAAACTTAAATGAAAGCTAGGTCTGCAGTACACAGCCCTCTCTATTCTGAATCATTCCCCTCCACTCAATTCATGCCATACAAGTCTGAGTCTAGTATAATACTCTCTCCTCACCATCCATCCTCTGCAGCCTGGTCAGTCTCTAAGTTGTTCCCAGTTTCACTGATCCCAAAGAATTTCTCCAGAATGATGTTCAAAAATGTCTATTAAGATGTGGCTGGGAAGATGGAAAGAAAAGAATTTTATAAAAACAAGTTCTTCTGAAATAGTGTATCCAGAATGTTTGTAGTCAACAGAAAATTTTCAATTATTCCTTAATTGATTTCTATGACCTTCTTTTAAAAAAAAAGGGTAACACTTACACATCTACTCCACTGGAGATATTGAGATGATGTTAAGAAAAATGTAGGGAGTAGTTTCTAGACTATGGTGGAGAGTAAGAAGAGCAAGCAAAAAATGGGAAAGAAACCAAAGCAGAGAATCAAGCCCTATTTGCATAATCATTACAAAATTAAATGGGGTGTTTGTTAAAAATGTACTCTTCTACCATCTTCATGACTTATACCCTCTGGAGGTGAAGCCCTACAATTTAAATCTTTAAAATGCTTCTCATGTAATCCTTCTGCACACTAAACTTTGAGAATTAGTAGTACAAAGAAATATTTACATACAAGGAGGACAGAAGTTTAGGCAACACTGATCCTCCTACTAGATGGAGAATACCACATTTAAAAGGCAGTTAAACCTGGAATCATCAGAAAATGGGAGATGGCACCCTGAGTTTAAAAGATGGAGCTTCAGTTTACATATATCTATGATAGAGCAATCCAGGTACATACCAAAGTGTAGATGCCTAGAAAGAGGTTCTAAAACAGCACTGAGATAATTAGGAGTTAACAAATTACAACATATAATCAGTGGCTAAGTTCTATTATGTGTTTGAAGAAGTTCTTCAACAGAAGCTGGATAGAGATGTGATTATGAATGTGTTATAACGGGGTTTCAAATAGATACATAATAAGCTACCAAGGTAGTAAAACACAACTCTCTGTTAAGCCTTCTAAACAGGAGGCTACAATTTCATGAACCTATCAGACTAAAAACAAAAACCAAAAACATTCTCTAGCCTCTGGGCTTCCAAAGTAAACTAAGATTGCTCCTATAAAAATACTAGCTTGAAAAAAAAAAAGTACCCTCCAAAAACTAACAGTGCCAGAATGTGATCCCTTTGAAAAAGGGCACTCATTAGCCTTCTGCAGTAATTTTACTGCAGTCAGTCCTCCAAATAAATTTCGTGACAGACAGAGGGCAGCATTCTATGCAGTTTGTAAGGAAAAATACCAGAGTTGCCTCTCTCCAACGTGACTGCATCACAGACTGCATCACTTCCCAACGTAACAATGACACATCTAAAATAGAAGCGATCCATGTGCCATCTGGTGGTGAAAAAGAGAACACACTACTGCAGATAAAACACTGTATCAGCTTTCCTCAGTTTAGAGAAATTAAAGTTTAATTATTCTTATCAGATGACCTTTTCCCTTAAATCTTCACTACTAAGTCTTTTGTGGAATGTACTTCAGTAATCTTCAAGCAAATATTTTAAATTTTTTCCCTAGTTTAGCTTTATATTCCTAAAACATTATTTTGTTTTAATGGTTGACCCTAAGTGCACAGAGAAAGAAGTTAAAATTTAGACCCAAACAAAATAACAAGAGAACTTAAAAACTTGTCAAAAGCCTGGGGTGACAATACCAGATAATACCAAAGATAGCTACTGCAGAGAGAAAACAAATAACAGAACCAGAAGTTCAGAACTGAAAGGTATCAGTGTTCATCTACTTTATGTTATGTGATACTATCAGTGATCAGATTAAAATGTTTTCCCCTAGTAGACATTACAATAGTTTCTCATTTGCGGTGGAAGTGTAAATTTGTATATCCTATACACAATGATTTGGGTCCAGAAATTTTATTAGGACATTACTATGCAAAAACCTAAGTATACAAAGATAAATGTAGCAGAATGTTTCCTGCAACAATGCTCGTAACAAAAATACTGAAAACTTTTATTCAATGAGGCATTACTTAAAATTTAATTTGTATTATTCGTATAAAAATACAACTATCTACTTAATAGAAATAATGAAGCATACAAAATAAAAGTTAAAAAAGTAGATATAGCAGCCAGATGGGGTGGCACACACCTATAATCCCAGCACTTGGGAGGGTGAGGTAGGATATGAGTTTGAGGCCAGCTTGGACTACATAGTGAGTTCAAGGCCAGCCTGAACTATATAGCAAGACCCTGTCTCCAAAAAACAATAACAGAAAAGTAGACCTATATGTAATAACATCAAGAGATACTAAGATATGTTACATAAAATATACTGTAAGAAGTCACAGATTTCTTTTTTTAAAAATGTGTGTGCCCTTTCATTTCTGGAATTTTATCTCTTACCTGCCTCACTTTTTAATTTTCTACTAAGGTTCTGTGTGAAAATTTCTCAAAGTTTTTCCTTTGATCTACTTATTAGAATAGCATACATATGCAAAAGACATTGTTAACCCATGGGCACTGCAGGGGAGAGAAAGATGTTTTTATTGTGTATTTTCACCATATTCTACACATTTGCTAAAATAAAGGTATCATGTTAGTCCAGGAATTGGCTTTAGATAGGATAAAGTAGGGAAGACAGAGAAAGTGGGAAAAAGTAACAGTGAAAGTTTTGGAATTTTTTCTGACTGCTTTAATTTTTTCAGTGAAGTATACAAAGAAAACATCCTCATCAGAGAATGAGGATTAGGAAGTGTTGGGTCTTTGAGGAGAAAAAAGATTGTGAAATAACACTTAGAAGAATAAGAACCTGAATTGGGCACAATGGCAAAAGCCTACAATCCCAGCACTTGGGAAGATGGTCTCAGGTACCTTGAACTACTTTAGAGACCTTGTCTCAAAAAACAAACAAACGAGCAGGAAACTGAATTGATGAGAAATCTTAAAATATTACTGTCTAGCAATATCAAGGACTAAACAATGCCACACACTGAGCAGAGGATAACCTGGAGAAAAGCAGAGCCAGAAGGCAGAAGAAAAACAGCACTGGTGTTCTGAAAGCAAAGCGAAGAAAGTGTATCAAGGAGGCCAGCTGTGGCCAGGGGTATAGCTCAGAGGCACAAGCACCTGCCTGGCAAGTGCGAGGCTCTGAGTTCAATTTCTAGTATCAATAAAACCCAAGAAGGCCAGCTATGTTCTTTGCTCCAGCCATGTTCAGAGTAGAACAGCTATAGGAAGATGCAGGGTAGACAGAAAGGATTTAACCAGAATGGTAGTTCTACCAATCAAGTAGAAGGAATAAGCGCAAGGTAAAGGGAAACAAAATACCAGGGGAATTAACCATGAAATTTTAGGTGAGAAGAGCTGTCATTAAGCAGGTGATAGACAGACTGGAAGTCCCAGTAGGGGTGAAGAATTGTTGAGGGGTCAGGATACTACGAGTCAGATACAAAGGTAGACAAACATAGGTGGTATGAAACAGACTGTAGAAGGCCTGCTGCTCTCTGTAGTGACCACAGTAGGGAATGGGTAAGGTAGGATGGAGGACAAGATTAAGAGAAGAACTGATAGAATTGTTAGGACCCTAACCCTTTGGTATATAAATTGCTGAAAATTAACTCAGAGGTAGTACTGGAAGAAACAAACAAAAACATCACATGAGACAGCAAAAGGGAAAGTGGTAGAAGGTGAAGTTGACAGCACAAGTTTCCCTGGTAACCAATCATTAATTCCAGACACACTGAGGACTGGTTTCCAGAGCTTAGTTGAGCTGGAAGGAGAAAGACCAGGAAATACACAAAACTTTTAGGGGACTGAAACAGAAGAAATATGGTCACCTGCACCATAAGACAAGAAAATGGCATAATATTAGGTTTAGTGGACTCGTGGCAGATGACGGTGAAGTTGGAGTGTCAGGAGCTTTTTTATACCACAGGTGATACGGAGATGATCCAGAGAACATGTGGTAGTTATCCCAGGAACAGGTCTCTTTCTAGTCCCAGATGACAAGGGTAAATTTATTATTTTAGATTAAAAGGGATGACTATCTGATATTACAGATCTTCCTAGGAGCTTTGTGCTAATAGACTGAAGCTTCATGAAATAAGAGAAGTTAGACAACAAGTGCTAACCCCACATGTGTGAAAGAAATAAGGAACGGATGGAACACATTATATTTCTGCCAAGAGGCTCACTAATCAGGAGGGGCAGGTTGAGTTCTTTTTAAAAATCTTGTTTCTACAAGCATATACCAATTATAATTTTTTTTAAATTAGCAGATTTCACTATACAGTATTAAAGGAGTGATTGGGTGGGTGCCACCTAGTGGACAAAACAGAAATCACGGGGAAAAGGAAAAACACCCTTTACTAACATCTTTCCTGAAGAGAAGATTATTTCCCACCACAGGAGCCTGTTAAAGCCTAAAGCCTCAGCTAAGAAAATTATGAAACAGTGGCAGACAAGGTAAACTCCTTGATGCCAACAGTTCTAACTTCTGGGACAGCAAAAGCCTTAGAATCTGGACTCACTCAGTCAAATCATAACTAGAATACTAGTGCTATTTTAATGAAATCCTCAACTCTTGACCAAAATCATACTTTTCAGTGAGTTCTTTCTACATCTCTGCAATCAAACACTTGGAGAACTGTTCTGATGCTCACAAATCCCAAAATGTATCTTATACTTTACCAGATCTAAAGCTCCATGTGGTGTGTTCCACATCTACCAAGAGTGGATTTTAAATGCGATGGGTTCAGAAAGGTTTTGGAATGTAGCGATGCACCTAACAAAAGAAGTTGCTGTATGTAGGTCATCAGGTATCATTCAGCATGCCATAGTCCAAGAGGTGACTTACTGTGTCTTTTCTTTTCTTTTTTTTTTTCCAGTACTGGGGATTGAACTCACGACCGCATGGTTGCCAGGCAGGCACTTATGTAGCTGAGCTAAATACCAGGCCCTCTTTTTTTTTTTTTTTAAAGACAGGGTTTCATTATGTGTTTTAGGGTGGCCCTAAACTTACTATGTAGCATAGGCTGGCCTCAAACTCGCAGCAAAATTTTTGCCCCAGCCTCCTGAGCGCTGGGATTACAGGTGTGTGCCACCATATCCAGCAAGAGATGACAGTTTTAATGAATTCTCCAAGGCCACTGTAGTCATAAAAAGCTCCTGGAGAAGATGAAATGTAACTACTGCATGCTTCTAAGGAATTAAAAAATGGAGTCAACACAGAGTGCATGGTAAAAGATTCCTTTGCTGATCACTGTGAGGAAACTGAGAAAGTAAAAAAGGATTAGAAGTTTTATGGCACTGCCTATCAAACCCAAATTCAATAAATTCCCTGTCAGAGAATAAATTTACTCAGTAAGTAAGTTCCTGATTTATAGGAAGTAAAGAGTTCAAAAACAAGAAACTAATTCTTTAAGAAGAAGAATGTGTCAGAGAACGTGCTACATAAATTCTAGGACCAGTTCCTCTTAGTTCTCCTCTTAGTAAAAAATGTACACAATGGCTTGATTTGTTTTTTTGTTAAGACAGAACCTCACACTATGTAGTTCAGGCTGGCCTTGAACTTACTATATAGACCAAGTTGGCCTCAAACTCGTAATACTCCTCCTGTCTCAGCCTCCCGAGGGCTGGGATTACAGCATGTGCCACCAAGCCTGAGACTATACTTGAATCTTAATGAGAAGTTTCTGGAGGCACCTTTGACTATGGAAGGCAGACATACAAAGTAAAGTAAGTGTTTTCTTTAGTGCCCAAAGTTGGTATATAGGAGGTTTCAGACATTAAGGTTTTAGATAAAACAAATGGGAAATAATAAGCAAGTATGTTTCACAAATAGCAGAAAGCTGTGTTTAGTAAGCAAGTAAGAAAATAGTGCAATATGATGAAAACTAATGTCCGAATAATTTCCTCATCAACACTAGGCAACTACTGGGCTGAAAGCACCAAGTGGGGCTTCTTCAGTACCTGATAAGCATGTTGCATTTCTCCAACTAGACTAGTTTTGCTAAAAAATATACTATAATTAGAACATACCCAGTCTCTCATTTACTTCTGCTAGTCCAATGTTCCCTTTTTGTACTTTGAAGACACTTCCAAATCAATGACACTTGTGCTTAAAGGAATGAAATGGTTGCTGAAGCCAATGTGCAGCTTTTGTTCAGATTTAAGATTTCAGAGGCTCCTAGGGCAAATACCTTTCCAGGGAGTGGGAGGATAGAGTACATATTTTGAAGTCAAAGTCTGGGGTTTGAACCTTGGCTCTGGCACATCCTATAGTGTCTTTAATTTTTAAAAACAAAAAAAGCACTTCTTCTAAACTTGCATTATACATGCTTAAAGCATTGGAAGCAAAGTACTGAAGGATCTAACTCCCTTGAGTCTCCATTTCTCAAATTTTGAGAACTTACATGGTGGCTAACACCTATAATCCCGGCATCCTGGGAGGCTAAGGCAGGAGGACTGCAAGTTCAAGCCCAGTCTGGGAGACCCTGACTCAAAATATTAAAAAGGGAGGGGAGATATGGCTCAGCACAAAGGCTCTGGGTTCATTCCCTGGTACAGAGTGGGTGGGCGGGTAAGACACAGGACATGATATACCTTTCCTACACCTGTTACCTCAGTATTAGCGAGGGAGGGGCAGAAGGATCACAAATTCAAGGTGGGTCTGGGTGATGGAGTGAGACTTTCTCAAAAACCACATTCCTTTCTTGATAAAAAACATGCCCTCTGGAGGTTGGGGATTTAGCTCATTGCATAAGCGCCTGCCTGGCAAGCACAAGATTGTGAGTTCTATCCCTGGTACCAAAAGTAAATAAATAAATAAATAAATAAGGCACTCTGAATCTGAGAAGCCCAAAGACTGTTTACTAAAGCGTTCCTTTTCTATGTATGAATTATTCCTGGAGAGTTTGCCAGCCTTGGTACCAAAAGAGAGACTCCAAACTCCCATCAGGAAGGGCACAGCAAGTTAGTTACAACAACCACAACAGATGTAGATATATGATCTTGGGGTCCACATATGGCACTTCCTTCTGTCATCTGACAGCCGTGCAGAAGAATGTCAAAGCAGGTAGGCATGGTAATGCATGCCTTGCTAGTCCCAGTACTTAGGGAGGCTGAGGCAGGAGGATCACAAGTTCGAGTCCTACCTGGACAATTTAGTAAGACCCTGTCTCATAAATAAATAAATAAATAAATAAATAAATAAATAAATAAGGCTGGGTGTAGTGGCACATGCCCCTGATCCTAGCACTCAAGAGGCTGAGGCAAAAAGATCGTTGAGAGTTTGAGGCTAGCCTAGTTCACACAGTGAGTTCAAGGCCAGCCTGGAATACACAGCAAGACCCTTGTCATTCATAAACACATACATACATACATACATACATACATACATACATACATACATACATACGCGAGCCAGCCAGTCAGCAGCCAGTCTGGGAATAGCCTGTGGTAGACAGAGTGCCTCAGTGGGTTCAATCACTAGTATCAGGGAGGAAAATGTCAAGCAACACTTCTGTCTCCAAGAGAAGACACATTAAACAAGTCCCAACATTCAAATATGTATGGCATCACTATAGATTTAATGAGTAGATAAAAAGAAATGCAGAAAAATGTGAGGGAAAAAAATTAGACAACATTGGAGTCAATAAAACACTGAAAATACAAAGAAACAATTTTTAAAAAAAGGAAGTGCTTGTTCTCTGGAGCAAACTGAAAACAGAGATGTTATATAGTTGATGAGATGCAGGATGGTTTTGTTGCATTTGGAGGCTGCAGAAAGAGTTAGGCAAACAATAAGTATTAATGACCGTATCTGACAAAGAAAAATCTCTCTCAGGAATTTTTCTAAATAATAAAAATTTAGAACATTTAGAAAAACACCCTTGACTTAGTGAATTAAGGACACCTTCTCTAATCCTTTCTACTGAAAAGAGCAGGAAATTAAGACTGTGAAAATGTAGTATCTGAATGGCCTAACTACAACTAAAGACCAGTTACAAATTTCCTTCAAAACAGAGCAATCTACCAAGAATCATTACTATTACATGAAAAATGAATACTACCACAAAACTAAACAGATTCATACTTGTTCTTTTCTGATAGGAATTTCTGAGAATAACTTTTTCTTTTTAAAGCCAAAATTGTTACAAGTTATAACCTCAATGAATAGAAAGCAGTTTCCTGGGCAGAAATGGAGAACTGGTGAAGGATTAAATTTGGTTACATCGTTGAAAACAACAAAAGTTGAGATAAAGTCTTGCCGGTTAAAATGCTGATAATGAGGATGTAACATCAAGGAAGACTACTAAGCTCCAGAAAACCTGGCTAAAATCAGTAGGAACAGAAACAAACAGGATAAAAGATGGAGAAAGAAAAGAGGTCCAGTTAGTGCACATTTGCAGTGGAACTCAGTGACCAGCCCAGACACAAAAAAGAACCTTAAGCCAGAGCTTAATATAGGAATAGAGCCTATTAATTTACACAGTAGGAAATAATTTGATTTCTACTTTTACTGTTAACTAGTCTTTGTTGGTGCTTTAAGCTAAGAGAATGGAAGTAATTCCTGTACTATCAGATGACAGTTCTCTCAGAGGAAAAGACACTTTGCCTTGAGTGATAGGGCTGTAAGACAGGCCTGAGCATCATGATCTTTTACTGTTAGATAGAGACACACATGACTTGGGTAACCAAAGGTGCCTAGCAATCTGTTAGACTCTTTATCAGAATAAAGTGTAGCCTGGTTCCACCACATCACTTACGTAAAAAACAAACAAACAAACAAAACTGTCTTTTAAAACATTAATTTACTGGAGGAGGAAGGAGAAAAAAATACGGTGAAGCTGCATTTAATGTTGTTCATCACTAGGGTCATAATAAATCTCTAATTGAACAACAATGCTGTGAGATGATGGAAATACAAAATTATTAGGCTATAACTATCATACATGACAAGATCTTCCAAATAATGTATTTCTCAGGAAAAATAACTATAACTGCCCTACCAAAAGGCAGCATAAACCAAAAGAATCAGGAAGTGAGGCAAGACAGCAAAGCAGATCAGCTCTTCTAAAATAAAGGGAAACATATGAAGGTAAAAAAGAAAACCAAGAATTTACATAGAAACCATGGAACAGAAGTCAGGATGCTTGCATTTGGTCACGTAACCTGGAGAACACTATCTAACTATTCACTCTACAGAATGGACACAACACATACCTGACCGGTCTCATAAGGCTTCATTGCAGATCAAATAAAGCAGTAATATGTTAAAGCACATTGAAAATTCTAAATGGTATTATTAAGTTCACTTCGTTGGAAGTTCACCTTCCAAAGAAAAAAATATGTGACAGTATCAATATAAAAAAAAACTTCCTTCCTATTTAGGCAACACTATATAGTTACCGGCCCCAGCAAAAAAAAAACACACACATCAACTCTCAACCTCTGGTCTCAGTTTTTTCAAAACAAAATCCTATGCATTTATCTTTTTTCTCTATTATTCAGGAGGTGCAACTGAAAGGTTCTTCTGTATTCTTACCTTTGGAAGCTGCTGGAGCAAAGGGCCATGAGGGAGACAGCATCAGACATTGGAAAGAAATAGAAGAAAGGAAAGGAATCACACATGGTTATTGGAGACAATCCCTCCAACCCTTGCTAATTCAGTTACTTGAGCCTAGAGATGACCACTTGAGGCAGTGCCAGAATCCATGCAATGGTATCATGAAAATGGCCCCATACAGAGCTTGTGGCGCTCTAATCTCATATTCCCAGTCATATTTGACATAGAATACCCATATGCAACAATTTTTTCCAACTCCAATAATCCCATAATACAAAAATATCTCTCTTCAACCCACCACTCCCTACCTCAACCCCTACATCCAGAAGGGAAAAGGATAGGAAATCAAAAGGATATTCTAAGCCTTACACTAGACTTTGGAATTAAAAAGGAAGTACTCACTCTTAATCTGGGCAGAAAAGGTATTGGTAAGTTTGGCAAAAAGTTCATTGTTCTCATAACGATCCTCCTTCACCTTTGTCCAGAAGCAGCCTTGGGAAAGATCCTCAGCCACAAACTGTGGGTACAGGCAGAAGGTTAAGAGTGACTAAGACAAACCCAGTATACTTCTTTAAAAACTGATTAAGATGCAAAAGAGGCAACTGTCTGGTTACTAGTATTTACCAGAGTCAGACTAAAGTAAGACAAACAATGCCAACTGCACGTCAGTAAGCCCAGAACTCAAGAGGCTGAGGCCTCAGGATAGCTGTGAGTTCCAGGCCAGCCTGTACTACATAGCAAGGATAGCCATAACAACACAGTGAGACCCTCTGGCTACTCAAGGGTAGCCAGAACAGCACAGTGAGACCCTCTGAAACAAACACACACACACACACACACACACACACACACACACACACAACACAGACACAAACATCTATACTTTCTGTGGTACAATCAGGAGAGGCGGCTACCAGTTTCTTTAGCGATGATTTAATCAAGAACTAGATTCAATTATGCTAGTTGTCCTTCTAACTCCAAATTATTTTTTATCTTTCCTTGCTATACACTTTCTGTATTAATCTGGCTAACTTTATTTTAACTGAGCTCTGGGTACAAAAACTGATTCAGAATCTCAGACACATCATGGGTATGTTTGTATGGACTCTGTAACACTCATCCTGGGGAGTCCATTAGTACAATTCGAATCATTTTCAGACTGGGAAAATGACTACTGTCAATCTATGTTTTACCATGGTATTTATCCTTAGGAAAACATTAACTTTAAAGTTTAGTTGGGGTAAGTTCAGAGTACAGCGCCCACAGAACTCTCCATGGTAATGTCAGAAATCCAAGAGAAGCTGAATAAACAGGAGAGGAACTTTGAGATGGACAGATGGTAAGCCACAAGGAGAGCCCATCCGCGTACAAAATACAAAGTAGGAAACTGAAGTCATTTCTTAAGATCTATGATGGAGATGGACAGAAACTCTTACCTTGGACCAGTTTGGTCTCCGGAGCTGTACTTCTGGCTTATAAACTTTTTTAGGGGTTAATCCAAATGGCAGAACTGGGGCTGCAGGAACTCCAAATCCAAAAGGGGGAGGGGGAGGCATACCCATTCCAGGTGGAGGTGGAGGAATGCCAGGACCTCCAGGAAATGGAGGAGGTGGAGGAATGCCAGGACCACCAGGAAGAGGTGGGGGGGGAGGTGGTACTCCTGTTGCTCCAGGCAAAGGAGGAGGTGGGGGAACACCAGCAACCCCAGGCAAGGGAGGGGGTGG
>PVJX010019879.1:0-34177 GCA_004027295.1 Dolichotis patagonum
GCCATCAGGCTGCGGAATGTGCCCTAGAGCCAGGACGCAATGCCCAAGGTGAGGACTAGGGCTCTGTCGGAGAGAACCGCAGCCTCCTCAGCCGCAGCAAGGACCTGAGCTCTTCCAGCTGTGAGCACAGCTGAGTTCACATCAGGAAAGCCAGCATGACCAGATTCTCCAGGAGGATCAACAGTGCCATCTTCTCCTCCAGTTCTCCTTTCATAGAGTTGACAACAGTCCTCAGATGGACCTTCCATGCCCAGCACCACGTTGATTCAGGTCAACTGGCTGTTACAAGGTGACCAGTAGTTCACCCACCACAGGCTCATGTATATTAGTGCTATCTTGCAATGGAGTGATCTACTGGATCTGAATGATCCACCAGTGACGAGAGATACGAGGTGCAGATCACACAATGTGCAACATTGCAGCCAAGATATGGCTGTAGTGACTTTAGCTGTCTTCTGGTAATGTATAGTGGCCACTCCAGTTATTTCAGTATGTTGGTAGGCACGTCAAATTGCAATTGTTAATACAGTTTTCTTTTCTGAAAACCGTAGTACAGTTTTATAATGAAGTCAGGAGTTTTTCAGTTTTAGAAAGATAATTGTACTAGTCACTTTCCCATTGCTGAGACAAAATACCTGACATCTGAAAACTAAAGGAGAGGCATTTATTTCACTCAGGTTTTCCGTGGGCTCAGTCTGTGCTTGATTGGCTGCGAAGCACGGACAGCGTGGCAGAGGGCTGGCTAAGGGAAGCTGCTCACAGGAAGCAGTGAGAAGAGAGGAGCCAGGGACAAGAGTAACTAACTCTTCAAGGTCATGGCTCAGTGATCCATCTCCAGCAAAGCCCACTTCCCAACGGTGCATTCAACCCTAACTTCATTGGTGGATTAATCTGCTGATGGGCAGAGTGCCCCATGGCCTAACCACTTTCCAACAAATAGCCTTTCTAGGAATGCATGAGACTTTGGAGGGACTCTCTATATCTAACCCATAATAGTAATTCAGCACACTGGGAAAGGAAAACAGAGCAGACAGGAACCAAAGTAGATTTAACTCAGAAATGGTTTCCATAAGACAAAGAGAGATATTAGTATAGACTCGGGCCAAATTTCAAATACAGCATAGAGAAGTGACTTTTTATTGTACTGGGAATTGAACTCAGGACCTTGTGCTTGCCAAGCAGGTGCTGTGCTGCTGAGTTATATCCCTGGCCCAGAAATGAAGATTTTTAACCAAGTATTAGGGCTGGTGGGAGTCAATGGATGAATATTCCTCAGAGGAAACATTAAAAGTACGGGAGGGTTAAACTAAATTTATTTGACAAAATTCTTCCCAAAGGCAAGCCAGGGTCATCAGGCACCAAACAGTGAGGAGAAGGAATTTGACCAAATTTTAAGAATGATCAGATTATTAAGGGTAAGGGATTCTTATTAAACTGATTTTGCAACATTCTTGATTGAATTTATAAATGCTAAAAACACAAGCTCAAAGTTCAAAGCCTGCTTGAGAAGAGGGTTTGGAAGAGTCTGAGAGAAGTTTGGTTAAAGAGAGTCTTTGTAATGTATACAGTATGTTTTGTAATGTCCACAGAGGAAATGGGGCAAAGCATATCATAAAATACATGAATATCTTTTCAGTAGAACATTGACATAATTTTGTTTTGCTGACAATTAATTACAGAAACTCAATTTTATCAACTTTTGTATTGCAGAACTCTATACTGATGAGATCACCTATTCTCTGATGCTGATTTTTAAAAAAGTCCCTAGGAAAATGTATTCAAGAATCTTTATTTCAAAGAGTGTTGTCTTTCAGAGTTATCAAATGTGAACTGTAGAAATGTCATTGATCATAGGTTAGACATTAGTTATTCAGGTAAATTATTCATGAATATGCAAAATAGAATATAGCACAAATGAGTCTATTAGGAACCCTGAGGTAAGTAACCCTCTTAGTGGAGACCTTGGAATAGCTCACAAAAGGGTTTTTTAAACAATAGGATCCAGTTATGATGAAATAGCTTGAGGTATTATTTAGAAATAAAAGAGGCTCCTTGTGTAAAGACTGGACTAAAAACACTGAAGTCTTTAATGGAGCACTTTCCTGACCCTGGCTTTTGTGACTCAGACTGGGCGTCGCATGTATCTAAATAGAATATCTCATACTAAACTGAAGCTGGCTTTTACACTTTAAGTAGCTATGTAGATACGTGGTCTCTATTGTGTGATTCTCTGATTTGAACACAGTTCGTTTTTCATTTCTATCCAGTTTTCGTGACTCAGACCCTTAATGTTAGGCCGAATGTGGTAATAGAGGCAATTATATCATTGAGTATACTGTCTAGTGCTCAGATTAAGGTTCACACCTGGGTATCATTATCTTTTCTCACATTAATTTATTATTTAAGGACTTATTATTTGAAAGTTCTTATAGTGCATAAGCAATTAGGATAGCTGAGAGTCGATCTGTAATAAAGGTATTTATTTGCTTTCCAGCTTTTTATGCCAGAGTAATTAAATCCTCTTCTGTCAGTTGCAGACTATTTTGAAATTGACAGCACTCTTTGCACTTGCATTAGAAAGAAAAAGCCCACACAGATAAACACACACACACACACACACACACACACACACACACACACAAACAGAATATGTAGTAGTTGGGAGGATATATTCCCATGCAAATCACCACTAAAGTACTGAATGCATCTGATTTTTTTAAAAGCATATATTTTTGCTAACTTTTACAGTGCTCTGTTTTGTTGACTGCATGAGAAACAACTTACTTCTTGGAAATGAATATTTTATGTGCTAATTTTGTCCAACATAATATGTGATTGACAATGTATTCTTATTGAACATATAAGGTGACATGAATTATTCCATGGGACAATTTTCTGAACAAGGCTTAACCTCCACAAAGTATTTATTAGCATATGCTTTGCATGCAAAGAATGCTTTGCAAATTTTGGATTTTGCTAGTTGTCTGGTTTCTTTTCTAAAGAGTATATTTGCATATGATAGTTTTAACAGCTTTTCCCTTTTGTTCCTGGAAGAGTCTCAATCCTAGGAAAAAATAAATTAAAGTGGCTTTTTACAACTTAAAAAAATATAATTTGAAGATAGGAGGCAACTCTGGAAGGCAGTTTTTACTCTTGAAAGCTAAAACTAAGAACAGTGTTTGCCTCTCTTCGTGCCAGCAGAGCTTCCCCTGATTTTTAGTGGTGGATATGGCGCCCAAACGCCTGTGGAATCACTGGAAGCCCTATGAAGTTGAAATAACACCTCAAAAATTTCCCTGTCTACTGTCGTCTACCCAGTAGACCCTGACATTAAGTGCTTCTTGTTAAGGGCATCAACTCTTGGTGTAAAGTCCACATTTCTCTCTTGGCTGGACCAAGTATGGCACAGAGATGAGTGCTTTCTGAACAACGGTGGCAACCTCAAGTTGCTGTGTAGACTGTGGGCTTAAAGAAAAACTAGGAAATTGCACACCACACTTATCTGTGAATGTTGACAGTACACATTAGCTTATGAAAGGACTTATATTCAGTGTAAGAAAAAATCTTTTTAGTGCTTTTCAGGTGTCTCAAACATTTGACCTTGGGATGTTTCTTTCATATAACACCTATTAGAGTCCTTGTAGGTAATATCCCTTGGAATATACTTAAGATGATTTGCAGTTTCCTTGATAGGAGCTTGATTTGTTTGCTGATTATGCAAAGGGATTTGTTTCCACAAAAAGATAATTTCTTTAAGGTTCTTCATAGTGTTGCTTCCCATTAGACAGTGGCCAGTGATAAAAAAAATTATACATGACATTGTTAAAGAATGGTAAGGCACATTTTATTTAGGACCATTGCTATTGGGGTAGGGACCACTGAGACAGGATCTTGCAGTAGGAGAGAAACTTGGACTCAACTGTGAAATAAAAGGGTAAAGTTGAGATTTATAGCCAAAAGGGAATCATAGGGTCAGTGGATGGAAAGTCACAGGAGTCAGAGGTAAGAGGCACTCTGGTGACACAGACCTAACAGGATTGTTGCCGATGACAGGTTTGGGTGACGACACTTGTCTTGGACATGGCAGTGAATGAGGAGCACTATCTCACATAGAGGGTGAGCAAAAGTGGAGAGTGAGAGGGTCCAGCTCCGTGAACTTAGCGGTGTTCCTGCCAAGACTGGAGACCTCAGGGGCTGGGTGGACAGAGCGTTCAGAAGAGCCTGATTAGCTTGTGGTGAGAATCTTCTTCATTAACCAGGGACCAAAGAATTCTCTGTCTGGTTGCTGAGGAACAAATGGATGAAACAGCCCAATTTGCTTCCAAAAGATTTAAGTCAGCAATTGGGAAACTGGCTGACATAATTTATTTTGTTTATATGTTCACACATGTTTGTAGAAAAATCTTTGCTAAGCATTTGTTAGAATGTATTTCACTAGAACATGGATTGGCTTTTCTTTGGGATGACATTTGTTCTTTACTAAACTTTATCTGCTTAAATTGTTCTTTAGATACTGGGTTTGAGCTCAGGGCCTTGTACATACTTAGACAAATGCTTTACCACTGAGTTACATCCCAGACATTTAATCTTTTTTTAAATTTTGAGATAGTCTCCTTAAGTTGCCTAGGCTGGCTTCAAGTTTTTGATCACCCCAGCCTCCCAAGTAGCTAGGATTATAGGTGTATGCTATAGTTCTTAGCTTCTTCTGAAGTATATTGATGGACAGAATGAGGTTTAGAAATCCCATCCAGAAATTGGAAGATTAAAATGTATAAAAAGTTTAGTTAGTTTTTCTTTTGTAGATATTTGTGGTTATTCTTCTGTTTATTACCCTGCTTTTTTTCTTTTTAAGTTATGAAAGATAAGCTATGTCACACATCAAAGCAATTTTTAATTAATTAAAATAGAGAATGTAGCAAAGGTCATCTATATTTTGAATTTGTTTGCAAAAGTTAGTTTCTAAAAAATAATGTCTCTCTCAAGTTGTCGCTAAATAGAAACTGCATAAAGAGGAAATGGGCTAGGGGAAAGAAGGGAAGAAAGAAAGGACAAAGCAAAAGACATAAATTTGTATAATCAATGCTAAGGAGCATCCCAAGAAAAATAAGGGGGATCACATAAGACGTGCTTCATTTAGACCTGGTATATGTGAATAGCTGCCTGATATGAAACTGTAAATACCCATGGCTATTCAGACAGTATTAGCTCCGCTGGGGCAGGTACAGACTTGAACTGTTGTCACTGTCTTACTCCTAGCACACAGCGCTGTTTGGGAGCTGGCCCCCAGGAAATATTTATGGGAGGCGTAGGTTAATGACTACACGAGTGGAATATTTGAATGTCTCTTTGTTTTAGCATTGTGAAAACACAACAAGGGGTACCCTTGCAAACTGAGCAGTCACTCCGAAGGTGTTCTCCTGACCTGAACAGCAGCACTCCTAACTGCTCAGGTCTCTTGCAGTTGGGGGGACCCGAAATTCAAACCCCTAAAACCCGCTACAGAGAGGGCTACCGCGTAAGTACAGGACGCATGTCCTGTACTTGAATTTGAAATTCAGCTTTAAGCAACCCATATTTTTAGTTGCTAATCCTGCCAATCCTATAGTGATATTTCCATTGGCTAAAGTTCGTTTCTTTTCTTTTTTTTAAACTATATTTTATAGGTTCATTTTAGATACACATAATAATCACATTCTGATAGAGAACTTGTACCTATACATGATATAACTTGTTTTTGGTTTCCCAATTCCTTTGTTCTCCCATCAGCCTTTCCCCCTCACCATTTACAAGAGCTTTGTTTTCATGTTTTCCTTCTTCTCTCGCTCTCTCTCTTATTTTTTAATTTCCACTGCTTTCTTTTTGCCATACCTTCTCCCTTGTTCCCCTGTCCATTTGAACATTGTCAATACCTGTTATACATTTTGGTCCCTATTTGTACTTTCAGTTTATCATACCAGAGAAACAATATGGTATTCACACATGTGTGTCCAATTTATTTCACTTAACAGTATGGACTCAAAGTATATCAATTTCCTAGAAATATCTAGAGGGAATCCTTCTTTGTGGCAGAATAGTACTCTATTGTTGGAAAAAATCCACATCTTCTTTATCTGTTCATCAGTTGATGGGCACTTGGGTTGTTTCTGAGATTTGGCTATTACAGACTATGCCACTCTACACATAGGTGTGCATATATTGCTGAGGTATGATGCATTTAATTAATTTAGGATGGAATTACTACCTGGAGGGGAATGGCTGGTTCAAATGGAACTTCTTGTCCTAGTTTTTTGAAGAATTTCCACACTCATTTCCACAGTGGTTGCACAAGTCTGCCTTCTCACCAACAGTGGAGAAGGGTTCCTTTTTCCCCACAGTCCCTCTAGAATTTGTTATTTGGTTGATTTATTGATGACAGTCATTCTTTCTGGGGTAAGATGGAATCTGAATGTTGTTTTAATTTGCATCTCTCAAATGGCCAGTGATGTTGAACATTTTTTCATGCATTTATTTTCTGTTTGTATTTATTCATCTGAGAAGTGTGTTTTCATCTCAGATGCACATTTTTGGATTGGGTCGTTGAATTTGGAAAGTCTCTTTTTTTTAGTTCTTTATATGTTCTTGATTTAATCCTTTGTCTGAGGAACAGTTGGCAAACATTTTCTCCCATGTTGTAGGTTGTCTCTTCAATCTGTTGGTGGTTTCTTTGGCTGTGTAAAAGCTTTTTAATAAGATGAGTTCCCAGTTGTTGATTCTTTGTGATAATTCCTGAGCAGTTGGGGTTTTCTTCACAAAGTCTTTGCCTATACCACTGTCTTCAAGAGGTTTTCCTATTTTATCTTTCAGCATATTTAATGTTTGTGTTTCAATATTCAGATCTTTGATCCATTTTGAATTTAGTTTAGTGCACTGTGAAAGACATGGGTACAATTTTAATCTTTGACCTGTGCAAAGCCAGTTTTTCTAGCACCTTTTATTAAAGAGGCTCCCTTTCTTTGTCAAAGATAAAGTGGCTGAGTATGCCTGAGCTTTCTTCTGCATCTTCTACTCTGTTCCATTGTTCCTCGGGTCTGGTTTTTTGTTGTTACTTTGTTTTGGTTGCCAGTACCACACTTTTTTTTAATCACAGTAGCTTTATAGTATAATTTCAAGCAGGAGTTGTTGCCCAGAATTGCTTCTGCTATTCTGGTTCTCTTCTGGTTCCAAGTGAATTTTAGAATTGTTTTCTCTAATTCTTTGAGAAATGCTATTGGAAATGTTGTTAAAATTCCAACACATTAAATATGTGTAAAAGTTTTGGAATTATGGCCATTTCCACTATATTAGTTCTTCCTACCCAGGAACAAGGGATATCTTTCCATTTTCTGATGTCCTCTTTAATTTCCTTTTCCAGAGTACTTTAGTTTTCAATGTAGAAGTCTTGTACATACTTTCTTAAGTTGATTCCTAGGTACTTCATTGTTTTTGGATACTATTGTGAAAAGTGTTATTTTCTTAATTTCTCCCTCAGTGAGTTTGTTGTTTGTGTAAAGGAATGCTATTGATTTTTGAGTGTTGACTTCCAGCTCCACTGCTGAATTTGATTATTAAGCCTATATGTCTTTTGATGGAGGCATTGAGGTCTTTATGTAGACTAGCACATCATCTACAAATAATGATAATTTAACTTCTTCTTTTCCTATCTTTATTCTTTTTATTTCCTTCTCTTATCTAATTGCTCAGGCTAGTTTCCAGAACTATGTCAAGTAAGTAGAGATAGTGGACATCCTTTTCTTGCTCCTGATTTTAGAATTAACACTTTCACTTTTTGTCCATTTAGTATGATATTGGCTATTGGTTTGTCACAGATGGCTTTTACCAGATTGAGATAAACACCATCTATTCAAATTTTGTGTAGGGTTTTTATCATTAATGGGTGCTGGACTTTGTCAAGATTCTTCTGCATCTTTTAAGATGATCATATGGTTTTTGCTCTTGGCTCTGTTAGTATAGTGTGTTATATTTATTGATTTGCGTATGTTGAAATATCCCTGCATCCCTGGGATGAATCAAACTTGGCCATGATATATAATCTTCTTGATAATTTGCTGCATTCTGTTTACTAGTATCTTATTGAGGATTTTTGTATCTATGTTCATTAGGAAGATTGGCCTATAGTTCTCTTTCTTAGTTGGGTAAGGACTCTGGTTTGGGTATCAGGGTAATGCTGGCTACCAGGAAGAAATTTGGGAGTATTGCTTCCCTTTCAATTTCATTAAAGAGTTTGAGAAGTAGTACTATTAAATATTCTCTAAATTTCTTATAGAATTCAGCAGTGACTGTATCAGAGGCTGAGCTTTTCTTTTTGATAGTTTTTAATTTACATGTTTGTTTTAATTACTTTGTATTTCATTGATTGATGTTGGATTATTTATATCTCTTTATTGAGCTTTGTAAATTTCATTATCTAGGAATCTGTCCATTTCTTCTGCATTTTCCATCTTATTAGAATACAAATTCTCAATGTAGGTATAGATGATCTTCTGGATTTCTATAGGGTCCACTGAGATTTTGCCCTTTTCATCCATAATTGCATGGATTTGAGTCTTTTCTTTCCTTTTTTTTTTGCATAAGGTTGTTGGATGGATATGGTCATTGTTGGATAAGGATTTGTTGATTTTATTTAGTCTTTCAAAGAACCAACTCTTCATTTATTCTTTGTATTATTTTCTTAGTCTGCAGTGCATTAATTTCTGCTCTGATCTTGGTAATTTCCTTATTTATATGAGCTTTGGCATTAGTCTGCTCTTCAGCATTAAGTTATTTATTTGCACTTGCTCTGTTTTCCTGATATGGGTATTCAGTGCTATAAATTTTCCTCTTAGGACTGCTTTCATTGTGTCCTATAAGTTCTTGTATGTTGTAGTGTTATTATCATTTAGTTGTAGAAATTGTCTAATTTTTTCTTTCAACTGTGGCCCATTGGTTGTTCAGTAGGGTGTTAGTTTCCTTGTGTTTATGCAGTTCTTATGATTTCTTTTTCCATTAATTTCCAATTTAATTGCACTATGGTCTGATAATGAGATAATTTCGGTTCCTTTGCATTGAAGTTCGTTTCTGTAGAAAGCTGTAGGGGCTCCTTCCAAGTTCCTTCACATCCACCCCCCGACTTCTCTGGGTTTTGCTACCATCTGTTACCATCTTGCCTTTGGTTCTGGAGCCTTTTGCCCTCAAGGACAAGATCTGTCCGCAGCATCAGCCTGAGAGTGTGGCTGGAACCAGGTCTGCACATTTACCTGACTTCTTCCTCTTCTCTGCCCAGCTTCTCGCCTGCACCACCTTTGCCTTCTCCTGAGGTGACCTTAATGAATCAACTGCCAGTACGGACCTGCTTCTGGGAGACTTGATCCAAAATAATTCCCTTTAGCTCTGTGTACAAAGAAGGTTTGCCAGTAAAAACAGGTAATGTAAATCTTTAAATAGTTTCTGGGTTAAAGAAATCCTTCAGTTTTCACTAAGCTTTAATAATACACAAGTACTCATGGTTTGCGGTCCCAAACAGTAGAGCTGAACTTTTCTATTGAACTGGCTGTGGTGAGGACATAGTGTCCCACAGAAAGGCTTTGTCATGGTGGATTCAGAATCTAAGCCAAAGTAGAATTGTGCTCATTTATTAGGGTTGAAGTTTGGAATTGCCTTAGGAAGTGAAATGTTAGGTAAGTCCATTTTTATGAAATTTCCTCTGGTGTGGCATTTCTAAAAATACACACTTCTGTTTTACCTTTTTTCTTTTCTGCAAAGATTGTAGATTATAGCTGAGTCATCTTGTTCCCAGATGAACCTCATTGCTATCTAACTTACATAGTCCAGGGAATCACACCTTGTTATATCCTGCTGAAGAACTGCATTCATTATTTGTTGCTTTGTAACATTCTTCCAGAATTTAGTAGCTTAAAACAACAAGCATTATTTATCTTACAGTGTTTCTCATAACTCCTTAGCTGGGTGGTTCCGGCTCAGGGATTTTCGTGAAGTTTCTGTGAAACCTTCAGCAGGTCTGAATCTCTGAAGACTTGAACAGAGCTGAGAGCAGCAGGGCAAGGGAGAATAAATGGGGGGGATGAGATGCGTGTGCCTGCAAGATGGGAGCCACAGTTCATGGTAACCTGCTACGTATGGCATGTGTATCGTTTGGGAGTCATGCAAAGGTCTCTGCACAGAGCCTTGGTTCCCAGGTGCTGCTGGGAGGTGTGGCACCTTCAGGGCAGGGCTGATTGGGCTCAGTAGGTCACTGTGAACCCGCCCTTGTAAGGCATGTTGCCAGCCCAGCCCCTTCTTTGCCCAGCTCCCCGTCTCCCTCTACTTTCTGAACACAGGAGAGGAGCAGTTTCCTCTGTCACGTAGCTCTGGTGTGACGCGTTGCCTTTCCCCAGGCCTAGAGCAACAAGACCAGGGGACTACAGACTGAACACTCTGAAGATATGAGCACAACAAGGGTTTCTTCTGCTAAACTGATTGTCTCAGAGGTTTTCTCACAGTGATGGAAGGCTGTGAATGTTTCAGTTCAGAGTTAAAGTAATTGTGTTACTTTGCTGTTATTTGTTGTTGTGATTATGCCTCGGTTTTGGGTGGCCACTGAATCTCAGGAGTGAAGACTTCTTAGGGATCCTATTTTTTGTGTTTTTCTTTTTTTTTTCCTTAATGAAAATAAATCTTGCTTTATATCTTCTGCAATTCTTGGATCTGTGGTTTTGTGACTGTCATTACTTTGGGAAATTCTCCATTTTTCTTCAAATATTTCTTCTGCCTTGTTCCCTCTTCCCCCTTTGAGATTCTGAGTATACTATCTTAAACTAACACTATCCAAAAGGATCCTCTGATTGCCCACACTTTCCTTTTCTTTGTGTTTTAGTTTGGACAATTTCTGTTGATTAATCTTTCAATTTATTAACTTTTCCCTTGACTGCATCAAGTGTACTGATGAAAACTGGCATCCTTCATCTTTCTTATTAGTATTATGTTGGGTTTAAGATAGGAGCAAGTTTACCAGAGTTTTTCCCTGTACTTAGCTCTAGCTATTCCTTTTGTACTGAGTCACAAGAGAGACTTGCATATTCTTGCCCTCTCCCCACAGGAACTTCAGTCATTTATTACGTGCCACTGTCCTCAGTTCACTCACATATCTGGCAGACACTGGGGTACCTCACTGCCATGGTACTCCAGGACCAGGGCCACCATGGTTCTGAGGCATGGTCCTCAGTGTGGCCGAGTCCATGCCTTCAAGCTTTTGGATTAAGATTGTTTTTAGAGATCTTAAAACATGTATGCATTTAATTCCATCTCTGTAATATCATGCCCATGTAAGAAAGCCACAAAGATTTAAAATTTTGAGTGCTTTTCTCACTGCTTAGCTATTAATAAGTTCAGGTGATCTAAAAAATTGCTTGTTTTTTATTATTTCTCATTATCTCATTTGCCCTAGACCTTTGCCCCCAGAACTTCCAGATCTTATGGAATAATAATGACAGTAAACATGTAGATAGCACTTAGTAAATGCTAGGGACAAGCCCATTTACTCTTTACCTCTATTTTATGAGAAAGACACTTGTATCACTCTGTGCTTACTAGAGAAACATTTAATGCAACACACAAACACATATGAATTGACTTTTGACCCCCTCACGCCCCATAGAGTCAGGTGTGTGAAAGTGCAGGTCTGCCCCAACGCTGGATCAAGTCAAAGGCCTGGAGCTCACTGTGGTTCCCGTGCCACTCCCCACCCAGGAAGAGTCTGTGCTGGAGGCAGGAGAGTTTGCACTGGAAGTCAGGAGACATGTCGGAGTGGAAGGTGAAGACCTGAGCTTCTCCAAAGATTGAGAAGCCAAGCTTCCTTCTTCATTTCCCTTTTACACCATGCAGGTGAGAAGCCTCCCTGGAGGCTTGATCGTTGTCTTCTGCAAATCCCCTCATAGCTCCTCTCAGAGCTATTGAGCCAATTTAGTTGGATGTTTCTTCCTCATGGGGATAGAGTCACTTAACTCTCATGGCAGTATTGCTATCATCCCTTTCCATAGATTAGGAAAACGGGCATGTAGAGGGTGAGGCTCACACTGCTAATGCAGTAGAGCCGATATTTGAACAAATCTTGTGTGGCTGCCAAGCTTTAAACTGAAATGCTAATTATCTGAAGCTGGTCACTATCTGCTTAGCACTTATTTATTTTCTTATCTTATCTGAGAACCAGTAGCTCTGCAGGCTTCCCTACGAAAACCACTGGCTAGGTCTTCCAGTTTGGGATGCTCCTGGCTCATTGACGAATTGCTTTCTGCCTCTGTGTTGACTTCTTTGTCTTTGTATAACCCATTTTCCAAAATCTGATTCCCTAACTCTTAGCTTCCTCACATTGTCCTGCCTCAGTGTTTAAATGGATGGATGAATGCACATTGCAAGGTGCATTCATAAGGAAGGTGTCTTTTTTTTTTTCCATCGAGGGGAAATTTTACAAAAAGCTTCATGTATTTAATTCTCTCAATTCCATTACCTGAGAAATAATTTTTTTCTATTCATTTCTCCTTCTATCACCTCCATTTTTTGTATGTTGCACATCTTGGTTGCATCAGCCTTAAGAGGATTTTTCTATGAAAATGCATAAGTGCAATATTTATCATGTTAACAATGTGTAAAAATAATGTGACCTAATTAAGAAAAATGGCACAAGTGAGCTGCACTCCTATAAAATTAATAAATGCTAAGAGAATTCAGGTGCTAAGCATGATCTGTTTATACTGAGTGTATGTACTGGGTGACATTGCCTTTTAATGCATATTAAGGATAAATTAGTCACTGTATGGTATCGTTTATCTAAACATGATTTGTGACCTTAAGCTTCCTGTTTGTTCTCATCCAAGCTCACCTTAAAAGGCAAATTTAATATGTTTTCTTCCTAGTACCACTGCTTACAGAAACTCATATTCCCTGACATTTAGAAAACAGTGTTGCACACAGAAGCCATTAACATCTAAAAGAGACTAAATTAAAATTCACTTAAAGGCCCCACATGTGCCCTGAATGTTCGTATTTTCTGATTTTAGTGTAAGATGAACTTTTGCCACATTTTAGTAAGTTTGTTTTTTAAATCTTGTAGGGATTATATTCATCCAAACCTAGTTTTTCTTCCCTCTCTTCCTAACAGATGCTGAAATTGCCTAATTTTATAGATAGAAAGTCTGATATATGCAATTGCTCTTATTTATCTAAATGTAGCTGAGAAACCAGGTTTTGTTCTCTTCTCCCTTCACCACCTTTTGTCTTCTTTGCTTTTCTTCTCCACAAAGGAGGCAGGATACAGAACTGAGAACCAAAAGTTTATTATCCTATTTATTTATTATATGCTGAAATGGTTGCATGTTTACTTGTATCAAGTACTTTCTTAAGGATTTTCTCAGACTATTAAAGCGTCAAAAGAAAATAAATCACCCAAACAGGAGAACAAGTTAACTGTTTGTGATGTCATTCTCAATAATTCCTACCAGTGGGCTTAAGAGCATTTTGAGAGAATGTAATACTCATGTTGGCTAACACCAGTTGGAGGTGGAAAGAGGAATTTAGATTAAACCAGATATAGACATCATTTAGGTTGTATTTGTGAGATAATGTTATACATTAGTATCAGAATGGGAGTATGAAATGGGTGCAATAATTAATCTGACTAAAAATATAGTCTTTATCCCATTTGTATAACCAGTTCTCTTATTCCATAGGCTAGACAACTGGAAAGAGAAAAACAATGCTTTTTTATTAAAAAGCATCCAGTTATAATCACAGATTTTACTATTAAACCACAGGAGACATCACATTGGGTTTGATGTGTATTTCTCTGTTGATTAGTGATGTTGACTACTTCTATACATACATTTAGTACTTACATCTCTCTTATGCCTAGTGGCTATACACACTTTTCGATAATTTTAAAATTGGGGTTATTTATCCTTGTGATAGTCTGTTGTTTGATTGTTTATGTATTTTGGATATTAACCCCTTGTAAGGCATATAGTTTGCAAATATATTCTAACATCAAAGGGGTTATCTCCATTTTGTTGTTTCCTTTGCTGTGAAGCTTGTTAGTTTGATCTAATCAAACAGTGTTTTTTGTACTAGTGTTAAAATAAATCATTGCCCATGTTGCAGGCAGCTGAGTTAGTCAGAAATTTTATAGGCAGTGAGACAGGGCTAGGTCCTCAATGGAGCCAGTGCAGATACCTGGCAACTGAAGGGGGTGGGGGACAACAGACACCTCCTGCTGTGGGACAGGTCTCAAGACAAAGGATCAAACAAATGAATCCACATCTGAAAGACTGATATTCTAATTAGTTCCCTCTCACCCTGGAGCCACTATCCCATCCTTCTAGGGGAAAGGTCACAGCTCCAAGAATGCCCGCTTGCTACATGACTTGCTTTCCCATTTGTCCCTAATGTAATCAATTTTACCTGAACTATTGATCTTATTGGCTAGCTATAGTTATGTTCCACCTTATGCCCATCTGCTTTGTGAGTTCCCAGTCTTCCCTCACCTTGAACCCATGGTTTTACTCTATAAAAGTCCCTGGAAAAGACAGTCCTGGGCAACCCACTCGGGTCCCCTTCTATCTCTCTTCAGACAGAAGTTTTCTTTCTCTCAGTAAATATATTCTACTATTCACCTCTGTTGTTGCTAAAATTCATTCTTCAATTTCAGAGAACACGAACTCTTACTGGACATAGTACATTGGGAATTTAGGGGGCCTTTCCTGTTTTTACCTTGTAGTTTTAGGTATTAAATTTGTCTTTAAATGGTGTTGAGCTTATTTTTGTAGATGTATGAAGTGAGAGTCTAATTTCATACCTTTGCAAGTTTATATTAATTTTTCTCAGCATCATTTATTGAAGAGATTTTCATTTCTCTATTATTTGTTCTTGGCATCCCATTAAAAATCAATTGGATGCAAGTACATGGGTTTATTTTCAGGTGCTCTATTGTGTTCCATTAGTTTCTGTTTGCTTTTATGTCAATACTATGTTGTTTTGATTGCTATAACTTTGTAATAGATTTTAAATCTGATCATGACATGCCTCTGCTTTTGATCTTTTTGTCCAAAATTGCTTTGGGTATTTGGAGATTTGTGTGTCTCTAATTGAATCTTACAATTTTTAAAATATGTCTGTGAAAAATATCATTAGGATATTGAGAGACTCTGCAATGAATCTGTAGATAACTTTGGATAGTATGGACATTGTTAACAATATTAATACCTCCATTCTATGAGTGTAGAATATTTTTCCATTTAGTTGTATTTTCTTCAATTTATTTTGATTCTGTTTATATTCCTCTCTTTGGTTAAAATCAATTCTCCTTTCTCCCCTGCTTGCCTCCACCCTTCTCTGCCCCATTGCTTCCTCATTCCTCCTTCTACTCCTCTTTTCTTTCTTTGTGTTACTGGGAATTGAACCTAGAACCTTTACATACAGCTATATCCTCAACCCTTCTTTTTTTGAAGGTTCTTGATAAGTCACTAAGTTGTCCAGACTGATTTCAAACTTATGAACCTCCTGCTTTTGCCTGGAAAATTAGCTGAAGGGTGTTGAGGATGTTAACCATGGGCCCAGCTCCCTCTGTCCCTAATCTTAGCCATGCCAGGGTGCCCATGGCCCCTTCTTCAAAGAGACAGTAGCAGTGTCTAAAGTGATGGAGTGAGGGATGGGCACTGTGACCAACACCTGTGCTGTACTCATGTTGGTCAGAGCAGCCTGGAGGAGAATGACATGGCTGGGTGGCATGAGGTAGGGAACCCTGAGACCCAGGTGTGGACACACACACCAGCGGTTGGTAACTAAAATGAACCAGCATTGTGCTTTGGCAGATGACAGGTGGAACAGAAGGGGGCAAGTGGAGTCGCCATTCTTTCCTTTTGGTGTTTCTAATATATATGTGCATATATACATGTATTTATATATGTATATACTTATATTTATATATGTATATATATCTATATCTATATCTATATCTATATCTATCTATCTATCTATCTATCTATCTATATATATATATATCAAGAGACCACACACACAAAAAATCAACCCAATACCTATGAAATGAAGCAAAGAAGAGCAACATAAGATTGATTGGATTTAGTGAGAATGCCAGAGACAGTGCAAAAAGACATTTAAAAAAAAAAACCTCACAGAAATAATGGTAGGAAACCTCCAAAAAATGGATAAGGAATTTGACATACAAATAAAGTGTATAGAAATCCAAATAACCATGACCAAAATAAATCTACACCAAGGCACATAATAATTAAGATTCCAGAAACTCAGTGCAAGAACAGAATAGTAAAAACATCTAGAGAAAGGAAACATCACCGATGAAGGAAAACATCAGAATCACAATAGACTTCTCAACTTAAACCCTCAAATCAAGGAGAGCTTGGAGTGAAGTATCTCAGGCCCCAAAAGAAACAATCTTCAACTCAGATTGTTGTATTCCACAAAATTACCTTTCAAAAGAATAGAGAAATAAGCCATTTGCATTACAGAGAACAACTGAAGAAATTTATGACCACCAACCAGATCTATAGAATGCTCTGAAGGATATATTAGAAACAGATCATAAATACTACAAACACATGAACACAAAGAAAAGGAAACTACCAGGCAGGGTAAGCAATTAAACAGAGAAGAAAGACAGAGAGCTAACAGCAGGAAAATGGCATGAAAAAGATAAGCCAGTACATATCAGTTATAACCATTAGTGTAAATGGTCTCAACTCATCAATCATAAGAAACAGACTGGTAGAATGGATCAAGAAATGAGATCTAACAATATGCTGCATTCAAGAAATATATTGTAACTCAAAAAGAAATTCATAGACTAAAAGTTAAAGGATGAAAAACAGTTCTCCATGCCACAGGAGCCCAGAAAAAAGCAGGAGTAGTTATTATATTTGTAGAAAGTATGAACTTCAAACCAAAACTGATCAAAAGAGACAAGGAATGTCATTACATACTTGTTAAGTGAAGTTTCCAAGAAAAACAGATAATAATCATAAATATACATTCAGCAAACACACTGATGCACATGATTACATAAAAAAATTAACACATTTGTAAAACCAATAAACATTAACACAATTGTATTGGGGGACTTCAATAGTCCATTTTCAGAAATAGATCAACAAGAGAAAAATCAACAAAGAAATATCAGAATTCAAGCATGCCTGTGATCAAATGGACATGATAGAAGTCTACAGTGTTCCACCCTAAAAGATCAGAATACACATTATTCTCAGCTTTACATGGAATGTCCTCCAAAATAGACCACATATTTGCCTACAAAATATCTGTAAGTAAATGTAGAGGAATTGAAATTCTCCTATGCATACTGTCAGACCATAGCACAATGAAATAGGAATTTGGCAACAAAAGAAGCCACCAAAACTGCATAAACACAGGAAAATTAAACATACTTTTAAACAACTAAGGGTCATAGAGGAAATCAAGGATGACATTAAACAGTATCTACAATTAAATAATAATACCAATAAAACATACCAGAACATATGGGATGTGATGAATGTAGTCCTATGAGGGAAATTTATAGTGATAAAGTCTTACATCAGGCAAAAAGAATGGGATCAAATAAATAACTTAATGTTGAACCTCAAACTTCTAGAAAAACAAGAACAAACCAAATGCAAAGCTTATATAAGAGAGGAAATTAAAACGATAAAGAGCAGAAATTAATGCAGTTGAGACTCAGAAAACAATACAAAGAATAAGTGCATTAAAAAGTTGGTTCTTTGAAATAATAAATAAAACTGATAAACCATTAGGAAACCTCATAAAAAAGAGGAAAGAAGAAATACAAGTTGAAAGATTTAGGAATGCATCGCTTCTCGGCCTTTTGGCTAAGATCAAATGAAAGATTTAGGAATGCAAAGAGAGAAATCACAAGGGACCCTACAGAAATCTAGAAAATCATTAATACTTACTATGAGAACCTATATTCTAATAAGATAAAACAGAAGAAATTAACAGATTCTTAGATACAATTGAACTGTCAAAACTAAATCAAGAAGTTATAAAAATTCGAAATAACCGAAATAACCTGATATCAGTCAATGAAATTAAAAATATAATTAAAAATTTACTAACAAAGAAGAGCCCAGCCCCTAACAGAGTCACTGTTGAATTTTACAAGAAATTTAAAAAAGAACTAATGCCACTAATGTTTAAACTCTAAGGAAATTGAAAGGAAGCCAATACTTTCAAAATCACCCCTGGAAGCAAGTTTTACCCTGATTCTAATACCAGAGAAGAACCAAACCAAAAAAGAACACTACAGGCCAAACTCTCTAATGAACATAGATGCAAAAATCCTCAGGACTATATTAGCAAACAGAATGCAGCAAATCAGCAAGAAGATTATACACTGTGATCCTGTAGAATTTATACCAGAGATCCAAGGATGGTTCAACATTCTTGAACAAATCAATACATGCTAACAGAACCAAAGACATAAATCACATGATAATCTCAATAGATGCAGAAAAAGCATTTGACAGTTCCAAAACTGATTCATGATAAAAACCCTACAGAAAACTGGTAAAGTTGGTCTTTACCTCAATCTGATTAAAACCATCAATCTGGCAAACCAACAGCCAACATCTTACTAAATGATTAGACACTTAAAACTTCTACTCTAAAATCAAGAATAAGACAAGGATGTCCACTGCTACCACTCTTATTCATATAATTCTGGAAACATTAGCCAGAGCAATTAGACAAGAGAAATACATAAAGAATAATGATAGGAAAAGTAGAAGTTAAATTATCATTATTTGCAAATGAAATGATAGACTACATAAAGACCCCAAAAACTCCACCAAAAGACTTGTAGACTTCATAATGAAATTCAGCAGTGTAGCTGGTTACAAAGTCAAAACTAAAAAAATCAGTAGACAAACAACAAACTCATTGAGAGAGAAAGCAGGAAAACCACACCCTTTATAATAGCATCCAAAAACTTGAACTACTTATGAATGAATCTAAACAAAGGAAGTAAAAGATTTATACACTGAAAATTGCAGTACTCTGTAAAAGGATATTGAAGAGAATATCAGAAAATGGAAAAATACCCCTTGCTCATGGATAGAAAGAATCAGTATAATGAAAATGGACATACTCCCAAAAACTGTTACACAGATTTAATGCAATACTGATCAAAATACCATTAGCATACTTTGCAGATCCAGATAAAATAATCCTATAATTCATTTGGAAACAGAAGAGACCTAGAATAGCAAAACTAATTCTGGGCAACAAAAGCAAGTTGAGGCATCTCAATCCCTGATCTGAAATTATATTACAAAGCTACTGTGATAAAATCAGCGTGGCACTGTCAGAAAAAAAAAACAGACCTAAAGATGAGTAGAACAGAATAGAAGATGCAGATGGAACTCTAAACACACTTGGCCACCTTATCTTTGACAAAGGAGCCAACAGGTTCACTGGAAGAAAGATAGTCTCTTTAATAATGCTAGGACAACTGACTTTCCACATGCCAAAGATTAAAACTAGACACATGTCTATCACCATGCACTAAACTAAAACTGGATCAAAGATCTAGATGTTAAAACAGAAATACTAAATTTATGTAAGACAGGAGACAGAAATCTTGAAGCTACAGATATAGACAGAGACTTCATCAACAAAACCCACACCACATAGGAAATACTACAAATATTCAACAAATGTGATCTCACTCTATTAAAAATCTTTTGCACAACAAAAGAAATTACCACCAGAGTGAAGAGACAACCCACAGAATGGGAAAAATTATAGCCAGTTATCCTTTGGACAAATGACTTACATATAAAACATACAAAGAATTGAAAAAAAATCAGGCCTCCCAAAGTCAAAGACCTAACCCAAAAATGGGTATCTGAGATGAATACATACTTCTTAGATAAAGAAATACAAATGGAAAATAAATAATGAAAAAATGTTCAGTATGATTCATGATTCAAGAGATATAAATTAAAACACCAAGATTCCATCTTACTCCAAAAAGAATGGCTACCATCTTGAAATCAACCAATAGCAAATACTGCCAAAGCTGTGGGGGAAAAGGAACCCTCCTCCACTGTTGGTTGGGATGTAGACAGCTGCACCCAGTGTGGAAAGCAGTATGTAGGTTCCTTAAGAAACTAGGAATAATGGTTCCATTTGACCCAGCTATTCTCCTTCTGGGTATCTTCCCAAAAAAATCAAAAACATCGTTCCACCATGATATATGCACACCCACGTTGTATAGCAGCACAGTCTGTAATAGCTAAATCTTGGAAGCAGCCCACATGCCTATCCAGTGAGGAATGGCTAAAAAAAAATGCGATTTTAGTTTTATGTAATGGAGTACTACTCAAGCATAAAGAAGGATAAACTTGAGAATAACTTTATAGGTAAATTGATGCAATTTTGCAAGCAAATGAATGCAAATCTATGCATATTCATAAGGGAACTACACCAGCTCCACATGTGTAGACATTATAGCATCTCAGTAGTGAGAGAAACTGAACAGTCAATAAGATCCAAAATGTACAGTAAATATTGTCAATTGGTAAGAAACCATTCAAAAAGAAAAACTGGGATGGGGGAAAGGCAATAGGAAGGAAAGGAAAAGAAAAAAAATACACAAGATAGTTAAGGCTGTTTTATAACTAGTTTCTCTGAGTTTATGGACAAGAAAGGTTTAAGCTAATATATTTTGGACAATATTTCTTGTGTACATCTTGTACTCAATAATTACTATGAAGTAAAAACATGCAATGTTTTAATTATTGTTGCTGCCTTACTAGCCTGTTTTGAAGCTCTTTTTTAATTTTTTATTTCTCTCTTTAAAATAAAAAGAAATCCATTCAGTGGTGCTGTATCTTTTGGTTAGATAATTTAATGTTTATTTTTAAAGTAATTATTACTTATGCATAAATATAGCAGTTTTTTTTAACAAAAATGAACCAAAATTTTTTAAGTATCATAAATTGATGCTTTCTCCTGGAAATGAAGTCTCTGGAGCTTAGTAAGTTGTGAACTCCCGTGGAAGGTATTCCCACATTCAGAACATACACCGGACTTCTCCTCAGTGTAAGTTCTTCGGTGTGTTTGAAATATGGCTTTATGCCAAATATTTTCCCCCTTTTAGTATACTCATAAGGTTTCTTCCCAGTATGAATTGTAGCATGAAAAATTATCTCTGACTTTCAGCAGAAGGTCTACCCCATACCTTACATTCCTATTTCTCTTCAGTATGAATTTTTGATGAGTAGTAATATATGCTCTGTGGGTGAAAGCTCTTTTGCATCTGTTACACTTGTAGGGCTTTTATCCTGTATGCATCCTCTGATAAACAGTGGGCTTTTAGTTCCTACTGAATACATTTTTACGTTTATTACATTTAAAGGGTTTTCCTTGATTATGGCTTGTGTAATGCCTAATGAGGCATGATTTCTTGGAGAAGGTTTTCCAACATTTATTACATTTATAGGGTTTTTTCACCAATATGAATTGTTTGATATACATTAAGATGTGATTTCTGGAAGAAACCTCTCCACATTTTGTGTAAATACAGGGCTTATTTCCAAGTGTCTTGTTTGATGTATAGTAAGTTATGATTTTTTTGCTGAAGTGTTTCCCATATCCTCTACATTTGTAGGACTTCTGCACCATGAGTTCTTTCATGTCTAATAATGCTTGACTTCAGGGAAAGGGCTTTTTCAAAATCATTACAATTGTAAGGTTTTTCTCCGGTATGATTTACATGATTTTGAGTGAGTGATAATTTTTGGTACAATGCTGTGTAGTATTCAGAACATTTATAAGATTTGTACTTGATATGAAGCTCCCTTAAGTCATTTTTCTCATCACTTGGATAAAATACTTGATATTCACAACTCGAGGGAGGAGGAGACGTTTATTTTGGCTCTTGTTTCAGCCCATTTTTGGCTGACCCTGGCAGAAAGGCCTGGTCAAAGGACCCAGTGGAGGTGAGCAACTCACAACATGGTATCCAGGATGTAGAATGTCAACATCTGGCCAGCAGGGAGCTAAACTCTTCAGGGCCACATCCCAGGTGACCTGCCTTGTCCTGTCACTCCCTACCCCCCCAGTGTGAGTCAGCTGTAATTCCCCATAATCCATTCTTGTCTAAAAGCCCTTCCTGTGAAGGTAGGAGGGTTTTGAAGGGCATCTAGATATAAACCATAACAGAAGCCACTGATGGTTAGTGAACTGGAACTTTGTATTTCTCCCTAGTACGTTGTCTGATGGTTTATTAAGGTGTGATCTCTAGGAAAAAACCTTTCCCATGTTAAAGGTAAGCAGGAGGTTTTATACTGGTATAAACTCACTGATGCTTCTACAGATATGACTTAGATAAAAAGTTCTTCCCACATGTATCACATTTAAAAGGCTTTTCCCCACTAAGAGTCCTCTGGTAAGTGGTGAGTATCGATTTTCTGCTGAAGGATTTCCCACATTTATTACATTCATAGGATTTCTCCCAAGCATGATTAGGTGACTCACCATATCCATTGTTAATTACCTAGTTTTCTGGCATGACTTACCATGACTAAGTATATATTAAGTTTCAAATGCATTTGTTTGATTTCCCTCCATGGAGTGTTTATCTTGAAGAAATATGGTTTGCATTCACATGAATTATTTTCTCAATCATTTTGTACCTGTTATCGCTTTCCTTTTTAAATATTTTGTTGTCATTGGGTACACCAGGACCAAGTCTTAGTCCTTGGTATACTCTTTTTGTGTGGTTATGATTTTGTCTGAATTCTTCCAAAATGGAGCTCTGCATTGTAACTCTTTCCACTTTAAACTTCACACTGGAGTGGAATAGCTTCCGAAATTTGGGGGTGAGTGGCTTAAGTACTTGCTTCCATCTGGGAAACTCTGATGTGGACTGTTGGTCTTCAAAATGCGTTATTCCAGCTGGTTCCAACTTAAAAATGATGCATGTTTCTGGACTTGACGCCATGTTCACAGAAAACACTGTTAGGTCTCAGGCCCCAGAATTTCAGGGATGAAATGTATCTTTACTCATCAGCAAAGTAAAGTTCATTCACTGAAGACAGCAGAATATAAATGCAGCCTGAATGTTGGGCTGCTTTAGCATTTCCTCCACCAGAGTAATTAATCTGCTGTTCTTATTCTCAGTCTTCCTCAAAGTCTCAGGACATGAACAAAATGTAGACAAATTTCTACCACAGGATGACATATATGACTTTGAGGACAACTACCAATGGAGCCCTTGTCCCAGCTGAAGCCTTCTGAGTCTGTCCTTTTATTAGCATTCTAGTCTTCTGAGCTCTGACCAGAATATCCCAACAAATCTGGTTCCTATCATTGGAGGGCTTCTTTTCCAGTGGGCCTCTCCCAACCTTTGCAACTGCTCCACTGAACCAGTTCCAAAGGCTTCTGAACCACTTGGTTAGATATAGTCACAACAGTGACCTCTCTTCTTTGGTACCAAAATATGTCATGGTCTTATCACTGAGATACAAAATGTGACACCTACAGCTTAAAGGAAGAGAGGTTTACAGTTTAAAAGTTTTAGTCCTTGCTTTGTCAGCATCAAAGTGGAAGGGCCTGATGAGGAGAAAATGTGCTCATGCCATGTGTCCAGGAAGCGGAGTCAAGGATGGAACTGGAAGAGAGATGTGTCCTGGTTCACACCCACAGTGACCCGCCTCTTCCTGCCAGGCGGTCTCCTCGCAGCCAGTCGGGTGTAATGCCCTCACACTGCAGTCACCACCTGCATCCCTGAGGCCTTAGGGGGACAGGAGACATAAACTGTGACACTCTTTCATTGTTTCTCTGCTTTCATTGAGCTATTTTGTCTGAATTTTCTTAAAGTTCCCTGTTTTTCTTACTATAAGAATTTTAAACCCCTTGGCAGTTCATGTAGCTACATTTCTTTGGATTTAGCTACTTGAAAATGCCTGTGCTCATTGAGTGTTGGCTTCTGTGCTTTGCACATGTCTTGTTCCCTAACACAGTTTCAGTGTGAACAGGGTAGAAGAAGTTGTGGCCGGGTATGGGATATCCGCCAGTAGTAAGGCAAGATGTTTATCTTCCTCGTGGCTCTTTCAGCTGGGGTCACTGTGGACAGAAATTCCAGGCATTTTCAGTAATCAGCTCCACAGATATCTGCAGTGGCGGTGAGGGTTCTGCAGGGATGTGTAGCTGTCAGGTCCCTCTGATCTTCTCTCCCGCCTGGACGTTCAGGCTGAGGCTGCCACTGTTGGTGCTGAGTCTAGCGTGAAACGCTTTCACATTATCGGTGATATCAATGTGCTGGGTGGCGGTGTCCTCTCTGCAGTGCTTGAGTCGGTGCCCGGGATGTGGACACGCTCAGAGACACTTTGGCTCGTGTGAACTAACTTGCCACGGTGCTGGTGTCTGAGACATGGGTGGGTCCAGTGCAGCCACAGAGTTCGGGTCTAGAATATGAACATTTGTGATGCAGCTACCAATTGGATACTGAGGTGTGTGTAGAGTTGTGAGTGGTGGGAGCACTATTCCCAAATCCTGACAATAGTGCCTTCTTCTTGAAAGATTGTGAGGCCTGATCTCCCTCTATGGGCTTTTCTAATGAGCGTTATTGTTGGTTACTTCAGTGGCAAAATATGCTAGTATATTCTGCAAAGTAGGCTGTTGGCCACTAGGATGGATCTTGCTGCTGTGGCTTTCCTTTCGTCCTCCTCCTTTCTTCATTCTATCTGCTGTAATATTCTGGCTTTTTCCATCCCTGGGTTGTGTCAGGCCAGTGGACCTTTGAGCTCTCTCAGTGCCGTTTTGGCTTGTGGACAGTTGTCTCTGTTTTTCTCTCAGGGGGAAGGGATCAAAGCTGGTATCTCCTACTTCATCATCTTGTGATACCATTCTAGTGTATATAATATCTATGGACAACTTGAAAATGAAATTGGGAAAATTATTTACAGTATCATATGGATTTACTAAAAGATATGTAAGACCTGAAGACCATAAACTATAATACATCCCTGAAAGAAATTAAGAGGGTCAAAATAAGTAGAAATATATATGACTGTAAATCAGAAAACTTCATACTATTAATATAGACCTAGTTATAGAATTCATTTGTAAATTTAACATAATCCTGCTAGATTTAATACAAGATCCAACCTGCTATTTTTACCCCCAGAAGTTGGCAAGCACACTTAAAATATATGTGAAGAATCAAGGGACCCAGGGTAGCCCACAAAATGCTGAAAAGGAAGAACAAGGTTGAAGTAATCTCCTGTCAACTTCAAAATGCGCTCTGAATCAAGAGTAGGTAACCCTGGCAAAACAGCAGGCACACGGACTGGAGTGAACTGAGCATCTGAAAATGCTCTCTGGGATCGACTGGGCTCTAAGACAATTCGATAAACAAGTTTGTTTTTGTTTTTCAACAAATGGTGGTCCCAAAGATCCAACTTCAGTTGAACCCTTATATATAAAAACTATCTCCAAATGGGCCAAAAACCTAGATATAAAAGTTAAAACTATAAAATTTTTAATAAAATTTTATTAGTTCTTGTTTCCAATGCTTTTTTTCAATATTTAAAATCTGCTTTCCCTTCCCTCCGTCCCCTTACTTCCATTTCTTGTTCCACTTCCCATTTGCAAAGGATTTTCTTACTTCCTATTTCCTATTTTTTATCTTGTTCTTTATTTATATTTTGTGTTTCTTATATAAGACAAACCATGCAATCTACATATAGGCTTGTGTGTCTGATTTATTTCAGTCATTATTGTCCCAGAGTGTTCAGTTGAGGAATAGATAAATCAAATGTGGCTTACACATACAACTGAATATTGTTGAAATAACAACAAAAAGAATTACTAGTGCATACTGTAATGTAGATGAACCTTGAAAACATTATGTTAAGTGCAAGATCATATATATGTATAATTCCCTTTACTTGAAATCCCAGGATGCACAAATCTATACAGCTAGAACATGCACCAGAGGTCCCAGGTGGTTGGGGCTGGCCAATGACTGTTAGTGCTTGTGGAATTTCTCTTTGGACTATGAGTGTGCTGTGGAATAAGCACTAAACTAAAACCCATGGAATTGTATAGCAGAAAAATTTTTGAAATATGAATTATGTTTCATCAATAGTAACAAGCAAAGCAAGCAAACAGGAAAACTTTAAAGGCACAGCCTGCTGCCAGTGTAGCTGGAAGCCACCAGGTGCTGTGGCGTGGGTTGTAGCCCGCGTGTGAACGGCTGTTTGTCCAAGTTGCCGCGGTGTCACAGCTTGGACACGGTGCCCTTTGGAGTGGCCAGTGCCAGGGGCCAGCACACTCTGGGCAGCTGTTGGTGAAGTTTGGAAGAGTGTGAGGGTTCCGAGAGTTACAGTCAGGCTTTTAAAGTTTTTTGCAGGGGTTGGAAATATTTAATGGCAGTCATCATTTCTGAAATCCTGTGCAAGGGGTGTGGCGTGAAGCATGACTGAAAATTTGCCAGGTGCTTGTCTTTCCAAGTGCATTCAGTATTGCTCCCTGCCAGTTTGAGAAGTTTCTTATTGAAAGCAGAGCAAGTCAGGCGGGTGGAATATCACACAAAGTTTAACATGAGGTGCATTAATTTTTGAGGTGCATTAAATTTGATCTGCATTTTGTTAAGCATATTTGCATCTGCTTTATTTTGGGAATTAATTTAGAGAATTCTGCGTTTTCCTCAAAAGTCAACCAACAGAACCACCAGGTAGCCAGTAAACAAGATTCCGAAGAGAGCACAGGGTTCGTCAAACGTGGGCCCGGCTGCCAGCGTGAACAGCGCACTTAACACTGCGCTGAAGGGCAGTTACATTCCGGGTGCACGAGCGTCGCTATGAACTGTGTGCAGACCTCTTTAAAAGGAAAAATGAAGTTCACCAGAGGTTATCACTCAGATTCAACACTATGCTGACCCATCTGCTTCCCTAGCCTCATCGGGGTTCTGTGTGGTAAATTTGACATGCAGAGCAAACTTAGATGCTTGTCTTTATTGCAGATATTAGAAATATCCCACTCTTAAGTTTCATGCAGTTTGAGAAGTAGTATAGGATTCATTTGTTAGCATTTTTAGTTGGTTTTAAACAATAGTATAAGTATAATTTTATTGTAAATGTAAAACTAAAAGAAGCATCATTAGACTAAGTCTTCAGACTAAAAATGAATTTGAAATCTCAAGCTGAATGAATAAATAGGAGTAGTATTAATTAGTAATTTCTAGACAGGAATTTGTCATTTCAGTAGCAATTCAAGACAACAAATGCCAGTTCCCCTAAATGTAGGGTATCCATTGCAGCCTACAAAGCCCTTAGGATAATGTTAACTTCTTCCTTCTTTAAAATAAAAAAAAATTCTCAGAGGAAAAAAAAGAATGTAGCTATAAATACAATGTAAATATCCTATCAAACTGTTAAAGATAGTTTCTTTAGCCTATCACTTTGCATTGTTTTTCACCAAATCAAGTGATAGTTTAGATCCAATTCCTCTGGTTTTACCAGAGCTGGGTGAGGCTAAAGGCTCTTAAAAGGAGCTGATAGACTTTGTACAGGAAAGGGGTTATTTGTGGTTCTTTAAGGGTGGCCTAATCAGGGGAAAAAAGAAACCTGGGGATTTGTTATTGAAAAATTTCTTCAAATGAATTCAGTTTAAGATAATTTTGCATTTATTTTATGGTAATTATCTAACAGGCTAAAACAGTTTTCAGATACACTAGGTGGAAATATTAAAATGCAGAAGGAGTATAGTTGCCTGCCTTCTTTACACTATAAAAGGAAATAGGATGACAGTCATTAGTTGTATTATTATATTAGGTATTTATTTCCTGTTATCCTTACCCTCTAAGCCACTCTAGTGTTCTCATCTATTAAAGTTATTTTAATGTTGTATTCGTATTGACACTATGAGCAGGCATTATTCTCATCTCACTGATGGGAAACTCAGACTGGAAGGGTTAACTAAGTTGCTTGGGTCCATGGTAAAAGTAGCTATGAGGTTTAACTCTTCAGATTTGATACTTGTTCACTTGAGATGTTCCCTGTAAGGTAGCCATTCATAATTTTAAAGAAGCAATCTAATTTGTTGGTTCCTTCTTGTCCTTGCTTGATTTCTCATTTTATGATTTCTTAGTTTTTTCCTCTGTTCAACGCACTTTCACATTTCCACTTGTTGCTTTTTCTGGTTTTCGTAGTAAATCTACTTTACTTTCACTCCCCCTTCCATACCTCAGCAAGCTGACTTTCACAGAGTACTATATATGGAGGCATAAGAGAATGAACCTTGATTTTGGTCAAGTACTTTGCTTTCTGCTCACATCTTTTTTTGAAATTTTGATTGCTCATGTCAGCTGACGTTCCTAACAACTCAGAGAATTTTTGTCCTTACTCCGGTGGGTATTTTCCACCCCTACATAGAAGCTTCTCGGGATGCAGGTATGGAACTGTGGCAAGGGCTCTGTGTGCAGGAGAGGTCTTCTTATTCCTTCTCTCGTGTAATTCTCCCCTGGCCTGGATGCTTTGAACGTTTTCCTTTCCCCACAATGCCTAGATTTTAGAATATATTTAATAATTTAAAATCTTTACTGGAGTAATGAGCACATATCTTTAAAGCAGTACTTCTCAGAGACAAGAAAGTAATAATACTTATTTCTACCCTCCTCGCCCGCTCAGTAATTGTTTTTCCTTTTGCTCTCTTAGATCTTCCTAAATAATAGATGTGTGCCACTATGTCCTGAGTTGCCAGCATTTGGGCTTTATATATTAGCTGTTTGATACAATAGTTTCTTATTCTTTTCATCTTTCTATTTTTCTTGCTACAGTTTCTTTTTTATTGCAATCCCATTACAGTTTTTGGCTAAATGAGTTGTTAGTATTTATAATATTATTATCTTTCTAAACATACTACATTGCAAAGCCGGTAATAAGTCATGGCTTTTTAATTTTAGGGTATTTTTGTTTCTGTAGTTAACATTTTCCTCATTTAAATGTATTAGTGAGACTGGGGCAGGAGAATTTCAGGTTCAGGGTCAGTTTGGACAATTTAACAAGACCTTGTCTCAAAATATACCAAATAAATAAAAAAGGGCTGAGGATGTAACCCTATGATCCTTGTGTCGAATCCCCAGCACTGAAAAAAAATTTTAAGTATTATTTAGTTTTCTTTCCTTTCCTCCCCGCACCCTTTTTTGAGACAGTCTCACTATGTAGCCTGGTCTGGCCTTGACCTCACAATGATCCTCCTGCTTCAGCCTCCTGAGTGCTGGGATTACAGGTGTGCATATTATGCCCAGCTTGTTTACTTTTCTATAAGTTTAGTTTTAAAAAACTTCCCCCAAATATTGAACAGTTATATTACAACACTAACAGTGTTTCTGCATGCTAAAATATCAAATGATATATTAATTTTTTTCTAGGAGCAATCCTTTTTTATTTTTTAATTTTTAAAAAAATTTTAATGAGACTAAAACCAAACCAAAGAAAACAGAATATAATAACCAATTAAAACAATGAAAATGATACATGACTTCAAAACAAAATAATAAGAAATCAACAATTGCTACCATAATGTCTCTTGTTTTCTTCAAAATAGCTGTACATACCATCATACATAATAAAATCAAATAAAACAAAACATAATAAAACCAATAAAAACAAAAGAATGAAGGTATTATAGGACTTCAATACCAGATAATAGGAAATCAACAATGACCACCATAATACATCCCATTATCTTCAAAATAGCTGCCCATACCATCAGACACTGTAAAATCAAACAGAACAAGAAAGAATAAAACCAAATGTAATCAAACTATGAAAACAGTACAGGAACTCAAAACAAGGTAATAGGAAATTAACAACGGTTACCATGTTCCCTTTTTAAATGTTTCTTTCTCTATCACTTTCATAGTGTCTGTTGTATATTTTGTATCTCACTAACTCCTTCAGTTTTTCACACTAGGAGACAACACGATGTTCACCCATATGAATATGAATCATTTCACCCATGAGCATGATCTCAAGTTGCTTCCATTTACCTACAAGAATCTCAAGATTATCCTTCTTTATAGCTGAGTAGCTTTCCATTTTATGAAAATACCATATCTTTCTTATCCATTCTTTGGTTGATGGGCAAGTTACCTGCTTTTCTCTGGTTTCCTCTTGTATTGAACAATTGTTTTCTCTCATTTGACATTAGAGTTAAATGTGTTCCTTGTATAGAGCATATTGATGATCTTGTTTCTTGATCCAGTATTCCTGTGTTTCTTCCTATTGGTGAATTGAGGCAGTCTGCATTAATGGTACAGTGACTTTAACTCTCTGGGGAAGATATCTGGAAAGGTAATAGCTGATTTTAGTTTTTTAAGGAATTCCCATACAGATTTCTATAGTGATTGTAACCAGTTTGCATTTCCAACAACAATGTAGAAGAGTTCTTTTTTCCCCACATCCTCACCAGCATTTGTTATTAGTTGATTCATTGATGTTAACCATTCTTTCTGGATAAGACAATATCAAAATATTGTTTTAATTTGTATGTCTCTAATGCTTGAGATGTTGAATATTTTTTCCTATATATTTTGGCCATTTGTACTTCTTCTGAGAAGTGTCTCTTCACTGTCTATTCATTTTGATTGCCCCTATTTTGATTGGTTCTTTTATTTTGGTTTTCTTATATTTTGAGTTCTTTATATATTTTAGATTATAATCTGTTATAGTCATGGTTTGCAAGAGGAAAAGACAATACAGAACACAAAATTTATAGTATTATTTTATAATATTCGCCCAAAGAGTCAAACATAAAGAGTGCAAGAAATCTGTCCGCACAGTAAAGACCCCAAAGAAGACAGCTGAGGCCCAGGTCCCATGGCAGTGTCCTTCATGAGTCCAACTGAAGACCTAGAGCCCATGACAGTGTCTCATGCAAGTCTGTTTCGCAGATTTGCACTGGGAAGGCCCAAAGGTCAGCAGTAGAAGCCAGAAAATCTGTGCTAGTAGGATGAAGGATCTATGCCAGTAGGTTGAAGGCTCCTCACTGGATTCAGGAAACGATGCTCAAAGTAAGGAGCACAGCTCCCCTCAAAAGTACCACAGGCATCCTCAGCAACAATGCGGTCCTGAGCTTCTCTACCCAGAACAGCCAAGTTCATATCAGGAAGCCAGCATGACAAGCTTCTCCTGGAGACTGAGCAGCACACGTCTTCCCCTCCAGAGCCAGGAATCAATGCTGAAAGTAAGGACCAGTGCTCCCCCAAAGTGAACGGCAGCCATTTTCAGTGACAAGGTCCAGTGACTGTGAGAACAGCCAAGTTCATATAAGAAAGAAGCTTGACAAATTCCTCCAGTAGAACCAATGACAACAGGAGAACCAACAACCAGGAAAACCAACAGGGTTTGGGGGTTTAGCTCAGCGATGTAAGTGCCTATGTGGCAAACGTGAGGTCATGAGTTCGATCCCCAGCACCAGAAAAAAAAAAAAGAGAGAGAGAACCAACAACACCATTTCCTCCTCTCAAGTTTTCCCTCCTACGTTGTTGGCAACAGTCCTCAGGTGGGCCGTCCCCATCCAGCACTGTGCTGATTCAGTTCAGTTGGTATTACACGTTGACCACCAGTTGTCAACCCATCACATTCTCTGTCCAATAAATAGCTGGTCAACATTTTTTCCCATTCTTTGGGTTGTTTCTTCATTCTATTGATTGAGTCCTTTGCTATGAAGAAGGTTTTTAATTTGATAAGATCCAAGTTTTTGATTCTTGGTATTAATTCTCGTGCCATTGGTGTTCTGTTCAGAAAGTCTTGTCTGTAGCCATATCTTCAAGAGCTTTACCTATTTTAGCTTCAAGGAGGTTAATTGTTTCTGTCTTAACATTTATATACTTGATTGATTTTGATTTTGGTATAGTACATGGTGAGAGATAAGAGTCTAGACACAACTTTGGCATGTGGATATCCAGTTTTCCCAGCACCAGTTATTAGAGACGCTATCTTTATTCCAAGATCTTTTGGATCTCTTGAGATGATCATGTGATTTTTTTCTAGATTCTGTTTATGTGATGGATTACATTTATTGCTTTTCATGTGTTACACATTCCTTGCATTCTTGGGATGAAGTTCATTTGGTCATGGTGTATGATGTTTGTGATGCTTTCTTGCGTTCTGTTTGCCAGTATGTGGTTGAAGATTTTTGCTTCTCTGTTCGTTAGAGAGACTGGCCTGTATTTTGTTTTGTTTTTGTTTATGGCTGGGTCCTTGTCTTGTTTACGGGTCAGAGGAGTGCTAGCATCCATGGATGATATTGTATTCCCTGTCTCAATTTTGTTGAAGAGTTTGAGGACTACTGTTGTTACATCTTCCCTGATGTTTTGTATAGTTTGGCATGGACCCATTAGATCCTGGGGTTTTCTTAATTTGCAGGGATTTTTGCTAGTACTTCTATTTAATTTTGTAATTGGATTAGTCAGGATCTTTAAATCTTGGTTCAATTTTGGTAATTCATGTGTACCTACTAATTTCTCTATTTCTTCTGAGTTCAGTTTTTGGCATACAGGTTTTTGAAATAGTTGGTTTTCATAGTTCTCATTGTGACTTGTAATTGCTGTGTCTTTTACTTTCTTTTTTGTAGCATTGGGTAAGAATTTGACTATTTACTTATTTATTCAAAAATCAGGTTTTTTATTCATTGATTCTTATAAATTTTTGTTGTTTTGTTTTTGAGTCTCCGTTTCATTGGGTTTTTCTCTGGTCTCCATACTGTCCTTCCTCGAGCCAGCTCTAGGCTTGGATTGTTCTTGATTTTCTAGGCTCTTGAAGTGTATCATTTAGTTATTTATTTGATCTCATTCTCCTTTTATAATGTTAGCAGTTACAGCTATAAACTTCCCTCGTAAGACTGCTTCCCTTGTGTCTGATCTGCTCTGGCATGTTGTACTGGAATATCATTTAATTTTAAGGATGTGTCTTATTTTTCCTGTGACCCATTGATTATTCAAGAGTGTGTTAGTTTCCATATGTTTGTATAATTTCTGAGGGTTTTTTTTTTGCTGTGGATTTCCAGTTTCCTTGCACTGATAGTATGCATCGGAAAATTTTACTTCTTTTGAACTTATTTAAGCATTCTGTAATAGCTAGTGTGTGGTCTTATTTTGGAGAAAGTTCCATGTGCTACCAAAAACAATGTGCAAAGAGGTCAGTTTTCAGAAAATTTTAGTTGGTTTGCAGACGGATTTCACACTTTGGCCCTTTTGACCTCTCATGGCAAGATATCCAATTTGTCCTGATTATTTGCTATACACAGAATGAAAAAAACCAGGAATCTTAGAAGAGGCTGAGATGTTTAGATGGACAGCATGCAACAGTATGGTACAGGAAAAGACAAGCATTATACCTAGAGGTTACTGTTACTGTCCCTTGAACAGAACCGCATCTGGACTATGGTACTGCGGATGGGCTAGACGTGAGTCTGAAATGACAGCTCTTTTCATGAGAATTAAAAGGTGCATTAATAAATATTTTTATTCTGAAAAGATGAGGGAGATTACACAGGAAAAAGAGGAAGCCCCAGCTGTCCTCCATGGCCTCTAGAAGTTTCCTATAAATATGCAAACTTAGGTCCATCTTCCAAGGATGGGTAGGCATTAATGGAACAGCATTTTCTTGGTTAATCAGCTTCAAGTCTTGGCACAAATGCAAAAACTTCCAATGGATCCTCATATCTCTTTGATACAATTTCTTGATACATCCTTTTCTATGTTCATCAGTTGCAATCTAGGAGAGAGTAAAGGAGAAGGGAATGGAGGACAAAATCAGGTCAAAATTATGGTGCTCTGATTGTTAGTGCTTTAAGCACATGTAAATCATCCAAAGGAAAACTCAAGACCAATCAAAGGTTTTGGTTTAAATGCATAGAAATAAGACACTAAAGCATGCAGCTGTACTGTGCCATAACAACTGTACTTTCTTGCACTGAGGAAGAGGACTGAAGTGTCAAGAAACAGTGCCCGAGTCCACAGATAGCTCCATCTCCTGCAGCTCCCCAGGTGACCCTGGACATCATGGATAAGTCAATCCAATTCCCCATATACAGTGGCAGCTTACTTTAT